>CM076577.1:1023325548-1023370008 GCA_034641835.2 Pinus albicaulis | reverse complement strand
TGATGTACTTGGCTTGACATATAAATATTCCTTTCTCTTGCTGAAATATTTGAAGCTCTAAGAAGTATGTCAGCTCACCAAGTAAAGACATCTCGAAATCACTTTGCATCTTTGTAGCAAACTTCTTACTTAGTAGATCATCATTGCTACCAAATATTATATCATCCTCTTTAGCTATTAGACATGCTTTAGTTGCTTCATCCAGAACATATATGTCATTTGGAGCTCGACTTGCTGTAGCCACAATTTCACCATACCTGCCTTTCCTAATTTCCCATTTTGCAGAGTTGAATAGTATTGTGTGTCCTTGATTACACATTTGTCCAAAACTGAGCAGATTGTGATTCATGTTTTCAACCAATAGAAGATTATTGGCTATAGCATCTTTGCTTCCAAGAGTGATAGTACCTGATCCTATAACATTTGAAGATCCATCATTTCCAAAGGACATGGTTCCATCCTTATTCTCTTTCAGAGATACAAATTTATTTCTATCTCCAGTCATATGCGTTGAGCAACCGCTATCAACATACCACACAACTTTGTTGTTTTGAGCCTTGAGAGCGAGAGCACAATTATCAGTCTTCTTATTCTTCCATGTTCGTTCATTCTATGGGTTCAAAGATTATTCTGGAGGATTTTCAAGTCTGCAGTCTTTGGCTATGTGTCCAAAGTTTCGACATTTGTAACATTCAATATTATTTCTTAAATGTTCAAATCTATGGATGTTTCACTGAGCCCTTGGAGGTTCATATTTGACAGATCTTCTAGAATTGTATTCGTTCCTGGGGTACGTGTGACTTTCTACAACTTTATGACCAAATTTTCCACATGAAAAACGATATGCATAAAAAATATGTTGGTACCTGGATGGAAATATTCCTCAAGGAATTTTCTTCCAAGGTTGTTCTTGCAAATCTTGTCCAATGACGCCTACATGCATGTCAGATCTCATAGGTTCATTGTATTTTGTTGTATAAGGTTTTACTTCTTCTTTGTAACCGATGCCAGTTCTATCATTGTCAAATAATTGATTGTTGATGAGTTCTACCAATGCCTTTGAGCTGTTGGCATAGTTTTGGATAGTTTTTCCTTTCTTCACTTCCTTACGCAGCGAGACTACTTCAGCTTCTAATTCTTCCTTTTCTTGGTTTCCTTCTTCCAAATTATTTTGAAGTGACTCTTCAATGCATTTTTGTTCTTCAACTTCAATTTTGAGACCTTCAACCTGTTGTTCAAGAGTATTGGAATGCATATTCTCTGCCTTGAGCTCTTTTATAAGTTTGATTGCTTCCTTAGAAAATTATTCTATGGTCAATCCTTCTTCTTCGTTGTTTGATACCTCTTGTTTATTGTGCTTGGCCATAAACAATACTCTCTCATTTTCTTCTTCTTCGATGTCATTGTCTTCATCGGATGATGATTTATCATCTTTAGAGAGAAAGTTCCTTTTGGATCCTTGCTTGATGAATTTATAAAATCCTTTCTTTCCTTTTGAGTTTCCATCACTTATGTTCAGAGATTTTGATGCGAAATGCCCAACCTCACCACAGCCGAGACATATCAATGGAAGCTTACCTTTGAATTTTCCCTTACCAATTTTTATTTTTCTCGTAAAGTAAGGATATTCTTCATTTGAAAGACCTTCTTCATCATCTCCCTTTTAGTCACACTTGCAGGTGCATTTCTTCTCAATTGAAGGTTGTTTTTCCTTATGGGTTTTCTTAGATGTAAAAAATGCAGTTTCTAGATGTGAAGTACTCTCTCCTTCATCAAGTCTCATTTCATATGCTATGAGAACTCCATGTAATTCCTCTTTCCTGAGTTTGTCCAAATTTGAACTATATTCTAATACCGATACCTTTGGGTTGAATCTCCCTAGTAACATTCTAAGAATCTTTCGTATAATAGTCTTCTCGTCAGCTGGCTCTCCCAATCCTTCAAGAGTATTGGTTATTTCATCAATGTATTGGAAGTATGCAGCAATGTTGAAATCTTCTTTCATTCTAAGTTGCTCAAATTTTTCTCTATATTTTTGAAGCTTTTCTTCTTTGACATTTGAGTCACCTGCATATATATTCTCAAGTTTGTCCCATACATTTTTGACGGTGTTATAACCAACACCTTATGATAAGAAGATTCAATAAGTCCATTGATTATAATATTCTTTGCTTTTGGATCATTTACCAAATTCTTCTTACCTTGTTCATCCACGGTTGATGTAAATCCATTTTTAACAATGTCCCATACTTCGTAACCTTGTGCCAAGAGATAGACCTCCATTCTTCCTTCCAGAGTGCATAATTATTTTCATTGAATAGAGGTACTCCATTCTTGGTATGCTCCATGACCGCCTTCCAGCTGTTAAATGGCTATTTAAGGAACCAAGCTCTGATACCAATTGTTGGAAAGACTGAGAGGGGGGTTGAACTAGTATTCCTTTCAATTAGAGCATTAGTTAATATTCAATTATTATAATTTTTTTTACAATGATAGTAGCAAACAAAAGGAACACAAATGCACACATTTTTTAAGGTCGAAACTCACTCTAGGAAAAAAATCACCTAATGCTTTTCTAATAATTATTTAATATTCAACTCCAATTGAAAATAAAGCTCCAACTTCCTAGAATCTAGAAAAGCATTCTTCTCCAGCTCTCACTGGATGGACGCTCTGTAATATTCCAAAATTTTAGCCTCCAAGCTAAATGGAATATTAGAGTTGTTTTATCACTAGGAGGATGAATAATTGGGTAGGGAGGCCCATTAACCTCTTTAGAAGTATCAATAACACCCTAATGTGAAAAGGGGTAAGAATAAGCAACTAATTGAAGCACCCTTAGGTGTGAAAAGATATGGGGACATGTTGATTCAGTCAACTTTGACCAAGTCAACTAAGCTGTCTAGATACATTGAATTTCCTTTTCACAACGCAGTTTTGGTGGAGGACAACTTGCATTTGCTTGATGGCACATGTGGATGGGACCCAATGAGGAGAGGTTCAATTAGTATATAGGTAGAGGATGGAGGCCTTTTTTATTCATTCTTTTATATTTTGATCTATTCATCTTGTCTGTTTAGACTTGGCTTCCCCTTGCTGTTTAGAAAGGCAGCATTGGGTGTTACCAGGCGGCAATCCCACCTCTTCCCTTGAGAGGCCTCTTGGTAGATCTTGTTCTATATTTCTCCACATCTAGGCTCAAGGCCAAGCATCATTCTTCAGTCCCAGCATTATTTCTGTAGCATAATATTGCTGAGTTGCAGGGTGTTGCAGTGGAGGATTCTTACACCACTTCCGGGTCTGTTTCTCAGTAGAAGGTGCTTTCCTCCTCTTGAGAAATTATCTAGGAAGATTTCTGAGCACATTTCAGATCTTGGCAGCAAGAAAAAGTGGTTCTCATCTTCTACAGTGCAGTCCCTTGAAGGAACTGTGTCATTTTATGCAGATTTGTGGCAGTAGGGTTAAGACCCTTGTTTTTGAGCTAGTTTCCTAGGGAAAGAACCAATCCTTCTCCTGGAAAGCTAGAGGAAGGGATCCTCATCCATATTTTGTATTATTCAGCCATATTTCTACAATTTTGTAGTAAGGCTACATTTTCTGATCTGAATATTAATATCTTCTCTTTCTTTTACATGTGTTCCATGAAACCCTTTCCGAGTTAGCTTTATAATGCAATAAGGATGCCAAATCTCTGTTTTCTAGGCATGTCATTCCATGTAACTCCAAATCCATGTTATTTCATTATTTAATTGTAGAAACCCTCAGAAAATAATGCTTTCTATGATTCAGTCTTCTTCTGCATAACTTAAGTCATGGGATTTGGCTATTTTTAAGCTGTCGGGTAGCCGGGAGGTATTTTTAACATATCAAAAGGGATTTATTTCTGATCCCCTTTTTTATGTGATAGCCTAAAAACATATGATAAGGTAAAAAAATGTTATTTCACCCATAAAAAACACATATCTTTAGAAATAACATTTTCAGTGTCTAACTTTTGCATTTTCCCCACTTGGGAAGGTGTAGGCATTCTTCTTTTGCTGTTGTTTCACTCATTTCAGGGATGTGTGTTTTTTAACACATCATATGAGTCTATTATCTAGTTATCCAAATTCATAATATCTTAAGATATTCTTGTTTTTGTAGAAATTCCCTAATTTGGGATATTACATGCTCCAATGCCCGAGATTCTTCAGTAGTGAACTAAATAGATGCCCCAACACCCAATGAGCTACAACTCACCCTAGCACCACCCTACCACCCTATAGAAGTATAAAAGAAGAATGGACTCCTGTACCAGGGAAAATGGTCCACTTTACAATGATATAGAATGATGTAGAAGAAGAAGACACACGAGACCATAACCCCAACTATGACACAAACACCTAATGATGATCGTAGACCTCCTGACACTGCCTATTCAACTCTTGGCAGATAGACACTAGAACAATTTTTACAATAATGTATATACAATGACTTAGTACAATGATACCTTTATAGTAACTGTAGCAGTGATACCCACTTGAAGACTTCATGTGATGAACTTCTTGTTGTTGTTCTGCACCTTGTTTGCTGCTCTTCTCATGCTACCCTCTGCTCCACCTTCCTTTTCTTTTCTTCCCTATAAATTCTGGTCCTTTTCAGCCCTTGACAACACATGATCTAGCTTTTCTTGCCTTCTAGGAACTCGGTATTGAATCTAGTGTATCTATGTTATTTCAAAACCAAAATATCTCATTTTCAGCTCTGCAATATTCCTCTAAGTCTTATTTCCAATACCATAGGTTTGATTAAATTTGGATTCTTCAAGAGATATTTATTCCCAATCTCTCATAATGCCCTAATTATAGACTGTTTCAGTAGAGTAAACTTGTACGGAATTCCACGTGTCACTGTTTCTTCATTCGGCTCTAAAATTGAAAAAGTGACAAATAAAACCCGTTCAATATTTGTCACTTTTAATAGAATTCCAATCCGATACTCAGAGAGAGAGTTATGATGTTTTTCCCAAGGTCACTTCTTTGAGATGAATTTTACGAGCCTGCAAAAACATTGACTTCCACAGATCATACCTCTAAAAATATTGCGCACGTTGATCTAAAATTTTCATAGGATATTCCTTAGGATTTTATATTCGTCTCATAAAAATTTTAGCTTCTGAACCTTCGTAGAAAAAATTTAGAGTGAAAATTCCACGATGACCTGTTTCAGATAGTGAAATCCCTTGCATGAGTAGGATATGAGGATTGAAATTTATATAAATGCTTAGGTTGAGAGGGGCTTCAACAGTTGAACATGGGAGTGATTTTAGGAGCTTAGAAAATATTAATGATGACTTTTCAATGAGTCATGCCACAACCCCATGGGGTTTTAGCCCACTAACTAGGGGTACAAACTTCAAGCATGAATATCTCTCAAACCATGAAGAATTACATTGTGTGCCATATATCAACGGAAACATCTCGACATGTAGAAACCATAAAAATAATTTTTGACCCAAAATATATTAATTTGGTAGGTAAAAATTCCCATGAAATATTGGGGTAGCCCCTGGTGCTACTTGGGTCGACATCAATGACAACCACTAACCAACACGGTGTAGATATTTTCCTTCGTCATTGTCGCATGCACGTTGAAGCTGAGAAAGTCCTTAATGCCTGCCATAACAATGCTTGTGCTAGCTACATCTCTAGTTTCTCTACTGCCCATAAAATCATGTGCACTGGGTATTTTTCACCTTCTCTCTTCGATGATTTCATTGAAGCAGTCAAACATTGTTCCAATTTCCAAAAATTCACCCCAAAGGTGTGAGCTCCTCCGGCTCCCCTCCATCTTGTCATCTCAGCTGGTCCCTTTTGTAAGTGGGCGACAGACTTTATGGAGTGTCGACCTACATCTGCTGGTAACCAGAAGTATATCATTGTGGCGGTCGACTATTTCACCAAATGGGTTGAGGCCATGCCAACGTTTAACAACAGGGAAGCTACCATAGCCGTATTTTTCTTTAACCATGTTATCACTCGATTCAGGGTTCTGAAACAATTGGTATCTGACGATGGTCGACATTTTGAGGATGGGATATGGCATGAGCTATCTTCTCTATTGGGCTTTGAGCACCAATATTCATCATCCTATTACCCACAAGGTAATGGCCAAGTTGAAGCGGTGAATAAAATCCTTAAAACTATGCTTCAAAATATAGTGAATAAGCACAAAACCAATTGGCACCTTATGTTATTCCTTGCTTTGTGGTCCTATAGAACTTTTGTTTAAACCACCACCGAGTTTACTCCTTTCCAACTTGTTTTCGGCGAGGAGGAAGTCCTACCGATCGAATGTGAAATCCCTTCCCTTCATCTAGCCATCGAACTTCTCCCTGACACCCAACCTTTAGAACAATACTTATCATGCTTGAGCATGCTTCTGAGGACCATCGTGTTGCATTACAAACCATCCAGGTGGCCAAGAAACAGACCAAAGCTCAATATGATCGCAAAGTCCACCCTCATGCTTTTTACCAAGGTGATATTGTCTAGTGTATGACTAGGTTGATGATGTCCTTGGTCATGGGAAGTTTGACTCATTATGGCTAGGTCCTTACATCATTAATAAGGATTTCGGTAAAGGGGCATACCTTCTAGAGGATTTTAAAGGCCACCCTCTTGCTAATCCTTCTAATGCGCTCTGTCTTAATAAATATTAACCTTAGTATTTCCCTCCTGGAATGCACGTTTTATTTCTTTTAGGTAGCCAAATTTTGTTTTTGATGATTTGATACTTCACCTAGACACATTTTTTCCAAGAAGGGTCACGTCACCACTCCTCAAAATCGAATTTCTTCACTTGCAACACTTGTACTTGGGGCACCAATTTTCCTTGATACTTGTCCATGCTCATGTCAATTTTCGTCGTGTGTAACCATATTGTTCTCATTTTTTTATGGTCCCCATCGATCCTGTTCTGTGTGGCAGCATCATCAAGTTGCCCTTGTTTAGAGCATCTAAGTTGAGTCATCATCGCATCCATGGAGTCTGTCCCAAGTCCCTTTATATCCTTCCACAACCCTCCATACTTCATTACTTTGTTCCTCTCTCGTGTTTCACATTTTGGCCCTCAGTCATATTGTACCCCATCCCCTCTGGATTCAAGTCAATAGCTTCCAAGTCATTCATGCTCTTTATGCTCTATCAAGGGAAGTCATCAACTCTCTACTTAGTAGCCCCCATTCCACCATCATCCCTGGTGTCAATCTATCAGTCACTCTACTATTATCCCTCATGCCTTAGTTGAGGATCCCTTATTGCCTCACCTCTAGCGAACCTCCTTCTATCGACATCAGCTTATTCATTCTAGAAGACATGTCTAGAGGGCGGTGTAACTTGGTTCCAACTTCCACTCTTGTTCGGTGCCTCAGATCAGGCAAAGGGACCCTTTATTTCCCTTTAACTTGATTTTTTCTCAGCTCCAGCTCCTTACAGCATAATCGAGATCCATATACTTGATGGTTTAGTGATGTAGTAGATTGTACAGTGATTCCTGGGTTTGTGTGAGATGTTTCAAACCTGATGAGGGGGTGGCCCTTCAGGTAGCCCCCCACATGCCTGAATGACCTCTCTATACAACCTTAGATGCAGCTCCATGGATATGATGGTTCCGGCCTCAGCTACTTGCAATGCCTTTTATTTTTCATGTGTCAGTAAGATTTTTGGAGCCATTTCCTATTTTACAGGGCCTCTTTGGTTGTACTTATATATCATGTACTCGGATATTATTGTATAAGTCCTAGTTGTTGTCCTAGACACAATATGTATCTAGGATCGATTATCATGTTTATATCTGGCCCATCTTTATGCCAGCATGTACTATATAGTTTAGTCCCTTGTTTGTTGGACGCATCATTATTCTTTGTACCATTTTATCTCAGGCGGCATAGGTATGCCTACCCCGCCTCATGTAGAACAGGTACTCACTCATGAAAGAGACTTGTCACGCTTATAAATCTTGCCTCCTCAGGGTCTTGTCCTCTCATGCTTTAGTCTACCTTATATTTCTCTCTCTCTGAGTCCCCCTTTGGTGTCTATAGATTGAATTCTTACAACGTACTTCGGTCATACGATTAGCTCCTAATGCTAACACGCTGGGGGGAAATCTATTAAACCAATTTTTTTGTCATCTAACCTATTACTATTAGATGGACCAAATTACACCATGTAAGACTATTTTTACCATAGAATAATTGCTTTCACTATGAAAAATAACTTAGTAATCCATAATTTATTAAGTTCTTTCTAGTCTAAATAGGAAACCCCTTGAGGAATAATTGAATAAATCCTTATTTGTTCGATTTTCCTTAAGGGATAATTAATTAAACCACTGTTTAATTAATATTCCTGGTCATATTTAACCCAAAACAGGAAAATTAATTAGTTAAACCATTATTTATCTTATTATTTTCTAGGAATAATTATTTAAAATATTATTTAAATAACATTCCTTGTTAAATTTGACTAAATCATTTATAAATAATTGAATAAATCACTATTTATTTAATTATTACTGAACCACATTCTCAAAATAATAAATAAATAATTTATTTATTTATTATTTCTAAATAAATGGATTTGACCAAATTCAAATCCTTCTTTTGTCCAACAAAAATAACAAAATATTCCATAAAAGTTGGATCTAGATTTGGTTAATAATATTTTAATAATGCACCAATATCTAGACTAAATCAATATTTTGTTATAAATAGAATATTTTTTCCATTCATTCACTACCTTTTGTTTCCTAAAGATCACTCTAGATCTATACTTTTGGTCTGACTTTGATCCTCCATCATTATCAATTTTTTTCTACTTTTTGCTTGTGAGCTCCCTTTGAGTTCCATTTTTGTCTGGGTTTTCTGCACCATCAAGAGAGAGAGATATTAGATCTGAAGCACTAAGGACATACAAGAACCCATCCCATTGAGGGGGATTGGTAACATATTTCTATGTTCCCTTCTAAGGTGTCATTTAAATACAAAAAAATTATTTAAAAAATCTTGTCTTGTTCATTGGATGCATGGAGCAATTCTTGCTTATTATTTTATGTTTAATGTATTTAAGTTCATAGATATGGATTTTTGTAGCATTTATTCTGATCACTAACTACATATCTAAGGAAATTGACAACCATCTTTGATGTTAAGGCTGTTTGTTATGCACAACTAAAGTGAGATTTTTTCGTATGCTTGCGATTAGAATTCACGCTTACAGTTTTTATTCTGGAAGCACACTTTTTGTGTGTGGTTTTTCTTCCAGATTATGTAGGAGCGTGTTCATTTTGTTGATTTTTAGCAACCTAAGGTGTATTCTTTCAGTTTTTTTATTTCGTGTGTTAAAAAAATTAACCATGGCTGAATTGCGAGACATTAACGTAGAATGCAGGGGAAACCCCTGAGTATACACCCAGTCAATTGGAAAAATTCAAAACTGAAATAGTTCAACGAGCAAGAACCGGGTCTAATGAACAATGAGAAACATCCATGGTAATACATCTTGATTTTGAAGTTAACCAACCTCATATAATTGAAAAATATCAAGAACAACTTGAAATTTCTGAAGTAATTACAGTTGAATATGTTATTGGTGAATTGTGAGATACATAATTCACTGAACCCGAAATATAGGAGCCTGAATATGAATCTAATTCATCAGAGTCACCTTCAGATCACATAGCCCTGACTCCTGGTTGTCATTTTTCACCTTGAGTGAAACTTTTTATTGTAGAGAATCTTCCTCCTGTCCTAATGAGCATTGAAGAGATATCTAACGTTAAGGAAGAGATTACAATTCCTTCCCATCAGGAATCTTTAGATATAAGGTATAGTGAAACAATTTACCCTTTCGTTCCTTTTAGAATGGATCCTTAGTATCAGCAAATTACCGACTTTATACACAACTCTGGTTACAATCAGTCACCACACTGCACATCTTTTTACTCTATACCCAGAGGTAGTTGCATGGCTTCACAAAACAGGTCTAATGGATCATCTATGTTTTCTTCATCACCATAAAAAAATTTATATGGTAGTCCATCTGTTCCTACTAGGTACCAATCGCTCTCTCGCACTTTCTCAGGAGAATCTCCATCTTCCGAAACTTTTACCAAGTCAACTGGTCTATATGAATCTACAACCGAACCATTGAAAAAATGGAATACGTATAGGTTTTCCCACAATATTCCTCAAGCTAGCTCTCAAGGTGGGTATATGGTGCTTGGGGGGTAGCAGCCTTTCCAAGGACAGCAGCCTCTCCAAGTGCAGCAACCTTTCAAAGGGCAAAAACCTCTCCAAGGGCAACAACCTTATTAAGAGAAACCATCCTTTCAAGGAGGGAATCCTTTTGTTATAACTTTTCCATTTGTTGTATGAAAAAATATTCCCGGTAATTATCAAACTTATGTTCCAATGCCTCTAACTAGTTATGGTCAACCTTATGCATCACGAACATTAATGGGAGCTCCTTACTTAGGAATAAATACTATGTGGAATCCTTTGTTGAATCAATAGTATTTTCAACCTAGATTACAAGTACCTTATAATCAACCTGATCAGCCAGATGGACAATTTTATTTTACACAAGTCCAACAACCTGTTCAAGGTAGAATTCAAGTAATCCCATAGGTATCTCTATCGAGTAGTTAACAAGTTGGTGTGAGTACTCTGAGTAATGCTATCCAATATGCTACACAAATTTCTGTTCAACAACCGCCTATCCTTGGAGTTTCTCAAAACCCGTATTGTTACAACCATTCAAACGAAAACACCAAATGTTACACATGAAATTCCTCAAATTACTGCTCATGAAACTAGACCTATAGTTAAATATATTCCTCAAACATTTGTAAGAAAACCTGGTGCAAATACGGTTCAAAAAAATGTACCGTTTATAGGTCAGACCTTTCAACGTCAGTTTCTTCAAATTCAACCATTTCAAGCGAAATTTCGATATGGACAAATGGGAAAAAATCCAATTTACCAGAACCAACCATACCCTGGTTATAAATATCAAATACCAGCTCATCCTCGGTTCGATATGCCTAACCCTAGATGCCCTGGAGGTATTCCAATCCCGACTGCTTAGGCTATTCCAGGTTTTCCTGGATATCTTCCTCCAGGTACTAGTATTGTTCCTCAAGGTTATCAATTTGCGTAGCAAGACCCAAACCGGGGGTTACCATTCATTTCAACTTCAGATTTACAGGACTTGTTTCAGCTAATGAATTATCTAATTTACCATCTTTCATTTTGGTTGGAAATGCCTACTAAGTTTCCCAGTGATATTAGAAAGTTTGAAGAAAAAATAGGAGAAGAACCATTGAATCATGTTATGATTTATCATCTGTGGTGTGCATCCAATTCCTCAATTGATGATTCGATTCGTTTGAGACTTTTTCAAAGAACTTTGGCTGACTTAGCTACAAAGTGATACACTGAGTTTCCACGAGGGTCTTTCAACAATTTCAAATCTTTAGCAACAACCTTACTAACTCATTTTCAGTTTCCAGTCCATTTAATAATTTAATTGAATATTTTACTTCATTAAAACAAAGTACGTCTATGAACATTTCAGGTCACATACACAAATGGTGAGGTAGACGAATTTTAGTCAAAGTTTTAATTCTAGATCAAATTTTGGCCGAATGGTTCATCAAATAATTGCTTCCTAAGATTATTGATCATGTAGCTAAAGGATAAGTTGTAACAGAAGAGCAAGTCATAGCTCAAGAACAATACCTGGACCTTGTTTACACATATTCTGGTACTTTGTATGAAACAATTCCTGATTCACTATGCCCAGATCAAATCTCTACAACTCCTTCCAGTTCTCATTTTGCAGACAATGTAATTGGTACAATTAATATGACAAAGAGTAATAAGAAAAAACCTAAATTTACTTCTCCAATCATAACTCTACTAGATTTACCTAAAGGAGATCCTTTCCTAGAAACTTCTACCGAGATTCATGTTGTAGACTCATCTACAACCAGAGCTAAATCATCCAGAAATAAGAAGAATCGTAAGGGTAAAAATAAACAAAACACTTCTCCCAAATATAAAGATAAAAAACTGAACCATTAGACAAAAAACAGAAACCCCATTATCCTTGTCTTATCTGTGATGAATATCACTACACCAAATAGTGCCCACATCAGGAAGAGGTTTCCAAATTTATTAAAGGTTCACCCACACCTGCTGTCCTAAAATATCCTTTGTCATCACAAGATATAAAAATGATTAGGTATTCTTCCAATTCATCGACGAATATCCTGATGATGTCCCGGGTCATGTTTGCGACATGATCTAAAAAATACAAATTTAAGAGTCCTACAAATAACAAGGAAATTGAATCATCTAGTCAACCACCAATATCAACTCCTTAGGTTTCTTAAGCATTGAAAATCGAGAAAACTAATCCTGATTTAGGCTTACTTCGAAAATAGGCTTTCAACCCATGTGTGAGAGCCACTCATAGCTACAATATTGTTGAACATCTGGCCATATCCCCTTCAGTAATGTTGGCCCTCGAAGTGTTGCAATCGTGTCCAACTCAAAGGAAATTACTATTACCAGCTATATGAGTGATTGATCCTCAAGACTCAAATATCATTGTCTTTGATCTCGAGAAATTTGTACCTAGACTCCCACATCAAATGGCTTTTCAAATTCTAGTATTAGTCAAATCAAGGCAAGTTTTTCGCACAATAATTGATGAGCAAGCATTGATTTGAATTATGTACTTATCTTGTTGGCAAACTCTTGGTCCTCTGATAATCAACTAGTCGCCGACCATTCTTAAAGCCAATGAGGGAAGAGGTTTTCGCCCATTCAAAATACTCTAGGATATGCCTATAGAGGTAGAAGGAAAAATTGTAACACTCAAGGTGGAATTTTTTGATGCCCCTTTGATTACAACCTTCTTCTGGGTCAAGGTTGGTCTTATGATATGACCATTTTCATTTCATCAGTCTTTCGGATGATCATGTTTCCTCATAAAGGAAATATTGTTAAAATCGATCATTTGAATTAATTTTCTTTAGGCCCTACTTCTACAGATAGTATTCAGCATTTTGGAAAAATGGTTATCCCTTATGACGATGTTGGGGTAGGAAAAGTTAAGGATTCCTATCTCATGGGAACTTTCATTATACCTTCTCCCAACGTACTGCGAACTATTTCCAATATCAATATTATTACATCAAGCACAATGCCATTTGATGACACATGGAATGTGCCTTTAGAATCATAATTGGGCTCCTATGGTGGCGAGATGACTTTAAGTCCTTTGGAATCGGCATATGTAGCAGTAAAATTTTGTTCCGAAAATCCATCAAATTATACTGATCAAATGAATGTGGTTAGTGAAGACTCTTATTATCTATCGAGCTCAGCCTTCACATCATTTTCATATCCTTTTCAACAAGCTTTTTCAACTCATGAGAATATCCAAGAAATATTTTCATCGGATGAATTACCATGGGATGATCTCCATCATCAATCTTATTTTTTACTTGACCTTGACACACTCAAGAATTAGTTTTCATCCATATTTTCAATTGATTATGTCAAGCAACCTCAAAATCCTATGTCCATTCTTCATTTGGATTTTGAGAAAAAATTGGGAAATATTTCCACCACAATTTCTATTGACATATCAATTAAACCAGGGATTACTAAGAACATTCATATAGGTGCTTCTTGCTCAATTGAAGAGATTAAAATATACAATGCCCTATTTCAATAATTCTGAGACATTTTTTCCTAGTGTTATGAAGAAACGACAGGTATTGATCCTAATATTGTTATTCACAAAGTTAATACATACCCGAATGTTAATCCTATTGGACAAAATTACGTCCAATAGATCCGCAGAAAGATGCTACAATTAAAGATGAAGTTGTGAAATTACTACATGTGGGATTTATTTATCCTATTCCTTTGATGGATTGGGACTCCAAAATTTATCCTATAACCAAGAAAAAAGGGACTATTAGAGTATATTTTTATTATCAAAATATTAACAAGGCCCATCCTAAAGACAATTATCCTCCCCTTATATCGACCAAATTATTGATGATTGTGCTGGAAACGAAATATACTCGTTTATGGATGGATTTTCTGGCTACAATCAAATCAAAATACTCCCTGTTGATTAGCCTAAAACAACACTTATATGTCCACAGGACATGTTTTCATACTATAAACTACCATTTGGACAAAAAAATGTTGGCGCAAATTTTCAATGAGCTATGTCTTAGGGATTTCACGATATCAAACATATTGTACAGCCCTACTTGGATGACTTACATGCTTATTCTTTACGAAGACAAGATCATCCTACACATTTACGTGCCATAATTATGAGATGTATTGATTACAACATTCATTTGAATCCGCACAAATGTGTACTTTTTGTACAATTAGGATGTTTACCTGGGTTCACTATTTCAAATGAAGGCATTCGTGTAGACCCATAAAAGGTTGAGGCCACTATTAATCTACCTCCTCCTTCCACTCTTTGCCAACTCCAAAGTTTTTAGGGGAAAGCAAAATTTCTGCGTCGTTTTATCCAGAACTATGCAGAGTTAAATAGAGGTTTCACCCGGTTGTTAAAATAGGATGTTCCTTTCATCTGGGATGAGCTTTTCGATAAAGTTTTTTGATGCGGTTAAACACATGTTTACCCATGCAACGTTGTTGCGTTCGCCTGATTATCACCAAGATTACTTTTTGTATTTAGCTCCGTATGATTCCACGATTGGAATGGTTTTACTTCAAGGGGATGATTCTAACAATGAAGATGTGATTTATTACCTAAGTCGGAATCTCAGCCCGACGGAAATCAAGTATTCACATGCAGAGAAATTGGGCTTGGCAGTTGTTCAAGTTGTCCAACGATTCTGCCATTACATATTGTTACCCAAAAACACAATGATATCTAATTGCAACCCTATGATGTCTATTTTGACGAAAAAATTGCTCGAAGGAAAATAATCTAAATGGATAATTGTTATGAAAGAGTTAGATTTGGAGTTTGAGAAATCCAAGTCTAAGAAATCACTAGTGTTCACTGAACTTATGTGTGATTTTCCCAATACTGAGTCTAAAACGGTGGCAGAAAACCATCTTGCTGATGAATATCTATTTCTAATAAGTATATTAGATCCTTCATATCGGTATATCATTATATATCTCTAGACTGAAACCTTTCCGCCAGAGCTTTCATGATCAGATCGACGTAGAATTCGATAACAATCTCAAAAATACAATATTATTGGCGACACTCTTTATCGTTGTGGTGAGGATTCTATTTTTCGACGTTTTATAACACATGAAGAAGGTGAAATTGTTTTGAATGACTACCACTCCAGAGCATGTGGTGGTCATATGTATGGGTTTTCCACAACCCAAAATATATTATGCACTGGATATTTATGGTCGTCACTATTAATAGACTATATTCTCACAATTAGAAAATGGCACAAGTGCCAGATTTTTTATCAAGAAATGTTTGCACCTCCAACTCCACTTCACCCAGTAATTGTTGTAGGTCCTTTCACTAAATGGGTCATAAATTTCATCACATGTAACCCTCACTCGGCCATGGGGCATGATTATATTATTCTCCCTGTATATTAATTTTACCAAATGGGCTGAGGCGATGCCTACATTCGTGGCTGATGGAAAAACTGTAGCAATTTTCATATTCAATCACATGATTGCTCAGTTCGGTGTCGCTGAAGCTATCGTTACAAACCAAGGGATCCATTTTCGAAACATTATGATGACCAAAATTTCAGCTCAACCTGACCTATTCCACAATAATTCTACACCATATTACCCACAAGATAATGGTTGAGTTGAGGCCGTCAATAAGGTTTTAACCAACATGATTAAACATATTGTCGGAACTCATAAAACCAATCGGCATACCATGATTTTTTTGGCATTATGGGCTTATCGTACCTCTATAAAAACATCCACAGGGTTCAATCCTTTTCAGCTTGTTTATATTTTGGAAGCTATGTTACCCATTTAATGTGAAATCCCATCACTCAGATTAGCCATTCAATTATTACCAGCTACCTATGAAGAGGAGAAACACTTATTATAACTAGCATAGTTAGATGAGACTCGTCACACTTTTTCATCAGTTTTTGAACCTCATAAAAAATGTGTTAAGGCTGAGTATGATCAGAGTGTTAAACCTCACATATATTCGGAAGGTGACCTAGTTCTAGTGTATGATCAAGCTCACAATAAACTAGGTGCTAGTAAATTCGAACCAATATGGCATGGTTCTTATATTGTTAAGCACGTTCTTGCAAAAGGAGTGTATGAGTTAATCGATTATGACGACGTCTCTTTAGATAAACCCAGAAATGGCTTTATCTCAAGAGATATTATGCATGATTCTTCATGTGAAGAAAATATTTGTGCATTAGTTACATTTTAGAGTAGTCTGCCTTAGATTATAAAAGTGCGCCTTATCTTGATTATTCTTGATACTACAAATGTTAACATTCATTCAAACTTACATTGATTTTTCTTACGGCTCCTGTCGTAATGCACAAAACATCTCTTGTGCTGCTTGGGTCATCTATTTTCCCACCGTTGAGTTAGAATCTATCGACAGGATATGCCTCGGTCAAACAAGTAACAATATTGCAAAATATAGCACAGTAATTGAGCTATAATCTGATGCCATATCATTTTTTGTTTGACGTGTGATTGTTAGGATAAATTCACAACTCATTGTATTATATTTAAATGGTGTTTATCTTATCAGAAATCCAGGTTTTTTAAGAATATTTTGAGGGTTCCTCTCTTGGAAAGAGAGTTTGATTACATTGAATATCGACACATTTCAAGGAATTTAAACACATTATTTTATGCATTATTTAATAAATTTTTAAATAGACACATGCAACATTAAAATTAAAGGCTGCTTGGGTCATCTATTTGCCCACCGTTGAGTTAGAATCTATCCATGGGATATGCCTCAATCAAACTAGTAATAATACTGCAAAATATAGCATAGTAATTGAGCTATTATTTGATGCCATCGCATTTTTTGTTTGACATTTGATTGTTAGGATAGATTCACAACTCATTGTATTACATTTAAGCGGTGTTTATCTTATCAGAAATCCAGGTTTGTTAAGAACATTTTGAGGGTTCCTCTCTTGGAAAGACAGTTCGATTACATTGAATATCGACACATTTCAAGGAATTTAAACACATTAGTTTATGCATTATTTAATCAATTTTTAAATAGACACATGCAGCATTAAAAGTGAAAAAAAATAATATTTGATCCATATTGAACAAGATACTTAGAGATCAGAAGTGGTCATATCATAGGTTAAAATAATTGTGTGTCAAAAAATATTACATCATCTTTGATCATAGGTTTCAAGCACCTTATGATCTAAATATATTGATACATAAAACAATATTTCAATCTATATTGACCATCAGCTATCCATGATTATGATCATGGAAGCAGACTATGGCATGTACCACCTCGTGTAGATATCTCCTAAATGGGATTGGAACCCCAGTCACATGTCTCTGGAGCCTTAGAGGTATATCATCTGTCCCTGTCTATGTGATTTCAATAACCAAACTCTCTAGGTTTTTATCTAGATCTTTAATAGCCTCTAGTGCATGGGTCTATGGTGGGCCTGCTAGAGGCTGTGCATATCACCTATCAAAGCGACGAAGTGTTGCTGGTCGTGATGGGCCAGCATCTGAATTTTAATTTTTATGAGTATTGGATGATAGAAAATCAAACAAAAATTATATAACATAAAATATTCAAAATGATTTTCTTTTCCTGTTTCATCCCACTCTGTCCTTGGTGGGAGTGATGTGTGAGGGTCACCCCTAAAATCTATCCCTATGTAAGGAAAATCTCTAATCATGAAGATTTAGTTTTTGAGCCACATAAGGAACTGAGGATTATAGTGAATCACTGGACCACCATTTCCACCTTGGAGAGCCATCAATGACAACCATCGCAACATATGTGGTTCCCTAGGTCCCCTAGGATATATTGGAGACTTCCAAGGTGCGAGGAGTGGAATCCTCTCCAAATCAAAAGACACAAGGATGGCTACATAGCTGAATTTTTTCAACTTCCCATTCTTTGGTCTCGTAAGTTGGCCTTTCATGTTAACCAACACTCCTTTGCACCAGTCAAAAATTGCTCCCCAGGAACATTTGACTACAGTCTACATTTGTGCTTTGGTAGCCACATGCAGAGCTACACTCCCACATAGCTTGGTAAGTTTAAATTAAAGGATATTTAGGCCTAGTCACATAATGGTTTTGATGTCAATGTGACCGTCCTTGAACTCAAAATCTTGGCTGCAATATTGAGCCATATAAGATGTAGTAGGCAGACCACCTGGTCTTGAACAAAACAACGAAATGTCCATGCCTTTGCAGGGTAATCCAGTGATGAAATAGATATCCTCTAGCTCGATCACAAGCCTATGGTCTCCAATGATGAAGCATTGCTCTCAAACATCCCAGCATTGACTAACTAGGCCATCATCTCTACATGTGTCTTCATACCTCTAATCGCCCATAATGTATACAATCCACAATTTTTTAATGTGCGAAGTGTTGCTGGGTCATCCATGGCTTCATTACCTTGAAGCTCATGCTCCCTTTTTTTCCATTCCAACATGATTGCTAACCTACAAACCATTTATAACGATCATTAGAAATCAGTTGGGAGACATTGAGCCATTTTTTGTGGATAAAAACATGATTTTCCAAACCCCACGGTGCTTTCATGGGTTTTATGTATACACAATGCATTCTTTCACACGATCTATGCATAAAAATTGTGTCGGACCGATGATTTTTTCTATTAAAAAATCATCGAGGTGCGCGGGTTTCGCCACAAAAACGTGCGCACCCCTGAGGGCAGATTTAAAAACCTTGTTTCCACCTAAAAAATGGCCTTAAAAATTAAAATGAGGAAATAAATGAATGAAAATAAAGATAGTGATGATGTGGAATACCTAACACTAACGAGTCCCAAAATGGCTTATTGGGTCACCTAATATTTTCTCTGGAAAGTTTAGGGCAAAAACACTTTCTTCTCTCCTCTGAAAAATAAAACGTAAAAAAGATTTGTTTTGACTTGTTTTTATAGTTTTAAATTAATAAAATAATATTATTTTGTTTATTTTCACTTTATAATTCAAAAGTCAAAATATTTTTCATATTTTGAGGGAAAATATTTGTAATTTTTTGAGCTTTTGTGCAAGAAACAGGTTATGCTTGAAAAGGATCATTTTGACAATGAGTTGACTTTTATCACTTTTTTGAGCTCTATAAAAAATACGAAAAAGAGAAACCTTAGATTCCTAATTTAAGCCCTTTTCAGACTCTCGAAAAATGAAAATATCACCGAGTACTTGAATATTTGAACTTGTTAAAATAAATGAATGGTTGTTTATTTAGTATAATCTTACCCCTTTTCTGGAATAAATTAGAATATTTACGAAAAAGGTATATGTTGACTAAGCATGGTCAATAGAGTTCTCTCCTACATTATTTTATCATTTTTCGAGTTTCAGAGACAAAATTTACGAAAAATAACACTATGGATTTTACTTATGTTTTTCTTCTGATTCCTTAAAATGGAAAAACACCGAGTTAATCCTATGTTGGAATCGTTAAAATTAAATAGTACAAGACCTGTCGATCACAACTAGAGCCAGCCACTCCTTCTTAGGGTTCGTTTAAAAAATACTAAGATGGACTCATCTGAAGGATGATGTTACATGAAAAGAAAATTTTATCCTCCTCAAGCTTGAAAAAAATAAAGAGGTACTTGCCAATTATGGTGGGGGAAAAGTGAGAAAAATGATCAATTTGTTATTCTTTCTTTAGAAAGAAGCATGTTGCTCTTGAACATGAAACTTTGTCACACCTGTACCTGGGTTGGGTAATCATTTGTCTTATAGTTATCTAACCACATTGAAAGTCTTCAACTGGTGATTGGGTATTATCTTTGAGTCAAATGATTCCAAACCATTTACATTGTCGTTATCTGATTAAGGGAAAGTTCAGTTTTAATTTTACCATTCATTGAAAACATTTGTCTCCATTTGTGTTGACCATCCATGAGTCAGTCGTTGCAAAATATTTCTTCAAAACTTTATCTAATGGTTTCGTGTCATAGGCTTTCCTTCGACGGATCACTTTCCATCGACATCAACTCATTATCTAGAAAGTTGATTTAGAATCATATCAGTACCTTGGAATTTTCATGCGCTAATGGCATGTTTCTCGCCTTTGAAGATATTTTTTCATCATTGACCTTCGAACAAATGATTCTATGAGTATTAAATTGCAAATCATTTATTCACACTCCATACATTGTGTTGAAGTACTTTGAGAGCCATTCTCATTATTGGTGGTTTCTCTCACACTTGTTAATGGTTCTCATCATTGACCGGTAATCAAATGGTTTCTACCATGTTCGACTTTGACACAATCAATCACATGGATATATTTTTACAAGTTTGAGAAGAGGAAATCAAGACCCTAGATATATTTTCCACCATCCAGTTTGGGAGGGGTTATGTATTCATGATACAGTAGACTTCTTATGACAAATGGTTGCACCCATATTGTGTCTAATTTTGATGTAATGATAAAATAATATATGTACCAGAACATTTAGTTAGTTTTTCTCTGAGTATGGCAATGTCTACCTCAGTGATGATATATATTTTTCATTGAAGGTTTTTACAGGTTTTCGACCAGTGTCTCCAATCTAATCCTTGGAATGATAAAGTGCTTCACTCTGTAGAAAAAATTTCTCACACTTCACACTTTAGGGGGAAATCCATTACACATCTTCTTTTCACCATGACATTTCACTATCATTATGGGTCTATCCCCATCCATATCATGTTCCCTTAGAGGTAAAAATTACTCATGTTTTTTAACCAAGTCTTGGAAACCGGAGAAAAGATCTTTAAAACCTTTAAAATATTACCTGTGTGCTTTTTTTGACCATTAATTGTGCATGCACTGATACTTATTCTATAAGCCACGACGATCGCCGCTCTGTTCCCCACTAAAACCTGTTCACCCTCATAAAAAGGAAGTAAATATAAAAAGTAACTTCTATAATCCTATTTGGTGGAATATTCTCCCAACTATAAGCCTCTAAAGTCACACAAGTTCGATATTTATCCTATACTCATGTAGCTTATCACTTTACCAAATCAACCCAAATCCCTTCATTGGAGGAACTCATCCCTCTCTTAATGGATCTAACGCTACCTCAATCTCTCTAAAAATTGAGCTGAAGTTTTAAGTTGAAGGGTAAATATTGACTTGTATAGATTTTAAGCTAGAGAGAGTTGATAGAGTTCATAGATTCTGAACTAGTAAGTCGTTGTTTGCAAATTGAAGATTAAATATTTATGTACACGACTTCATGTTGGTCATTCTAGAGTGGAAGACTTATCAAAATTAGGGAAACGATTGCGTAGAAAAATGGAAGAAATATTTACAACATCCAGGCTCAGGTTGTAAGGTTGCTCTTTTTAATTTCTGATAATACAAATGGATCTCTTTTTATCATATATTCTTTCTAAAATCATGGAAATGATGTCAATACTTAGACTCCTTGGTCACTAAGTTAAACAAAAATTTATGATTATTATATATTGCAAGTGCTTTGATCTTTTCCATTGTTTGTGATTACAGGTTCTTCTCAGCATTGAAGAATTTTTTTGGAGCAAAAGGAAACATCGAACGTCTCGGATGAAAGGTAGGAGCATAGCCTCCTTATTTCAAGGTTGTAATAATCTAAAATACAAATAGTCTAGAGAAAGAGACATTCACTGGATATTTTTTTCTAGTCACTTGTTGGATTAATATGGAGATTTCTCTTGTCCGCAAGAGGGATTAATTCACAAAACAATATTCGTGTGCCATCAATAACAAGGAGTGAGCCTAAAAGGATCCGGGATCAAGGTAATCATCAATGGATTCAAACATAGCATTGGGAAAAAAGGCACTCCTATCTCTTTTCTTGTCGCATTGTGAATGCTAATTAAGAGAGATTTGCATTAGAAAGTATCTTGTGTTGGTAGACCCACTCCAGGGCTAGAGAGATCACCTCTGTCCACAGAGTAAACTTATCTTGACAATAGGCATTGGAGTCCCAATTATTGATAAAAGTAACTTATAAATAATGTTTCATTGATTATAAATAAACCATGGAAAATTTTAAACACTCGCACAATGAAAATAGATAGTGAGGATTAACTGCATGTTTCTGTATCCTTACTGTTATGATATTGTTAATGATGCATTGAAAGAGAATGCTTCAAATTACAATGAATTGCTTATGATTTTAAGAAAATAATGGATGCTTGAATTGTTTTTTAAATAATAAAAAGAATGTGACAGTGAAAGGAATGTAGAAAGGAAGGGGTTGTAATTGATGTTAATAATAGTATACTATAATGTTTAAGGAAAAATATGAAAGAAAGCACTTGAATGTCGATTGAATTTAAAATATTTTGGTGTCATGGTCTATTTAATATAATACAATAAGTTATTGGAATATGCATCATTTGTTTTTTTTTGTTGAATATCATTGTTAAAAGTTGTAAACAATTAGATAGTAGTATTTCTCCCCAAGGGGGGTGATCACATAGGGGGCCATTTTGCAGTTCCTTGTACCGTAGAGCCATATTGGCCTCCTTGTACCACACGAATGAATTGAATTTCCATCAGAACATGTACCCTGCTCCATACAAGAGATGTTTAATACCGCACATGGATATGTAGGTGCTTATTCGAAGTCGTTGGGTGATGAGCAGAGAGTGTCTAGAGAGAATGAGGTGTGGTTTGTTTATGTCCTGGCTCAATATTTTGTTTGGGGTCAAGGAAGAAGATGAGAACACCAAATGAGGATGGGAGGGGAATTGGCACCTACACCAAGAATGGACATGGGATCTGGGGGAGTTTTTTCATTTCTAGCGTGATGAATTGTTCAGTATTTGGCCTGGAATGTGTGCATTGGGAGAAGATACTAAATTTTTCTTAGTCTGTGTCTATATTTGATTCAAGGAAGCATCATTAAAATGCCCACTTGATGAGGAGAGCGACTTCAGGTTCCAATTCTGGGGTTGTATGACCTTTGTGGACCTTGGGCCCTGTGGCGTGCCTTCCTCCTACTTCTATGCCTATAGTTGTGGTGCTTGTTCTTGAAAATTCTAGCTCTTAGGATTCTTTCCTCACTAGATCATGTTTTCCAATGGCTCTGGTATTGTAAAATGTTTTTTTAATTCAGTGGTGTCAATTCAGTATTTCATGTTGTCTTTTTTTGGACAAGTGGTACACTTCTCATGACGGTGCCGCCAATGGTGGTGGTGCTGGTTGTATGCCTTGGAAGAGAGGTTTTGGACATAAGGTGGGTGTCGTCCCAAATATGGATGAATGCAAGCAACATGGGGTGCCTAGCTCAAACTCTGACTCAACCGAGAGCCGTTAGTCTACTCTGAATATAGGCCTGTCTCCAACCTGCTCCTCGGGCCAAATAGATGCTTCAATAAACTTTGAGTCCATCATGACCTAACTGAGTAACATAAATATAAACATTGACACGCTGAGCTAGTAGAGGTACGAGGGCAAGAAATAATTGGTTTCTTATTTCAATGACCTCCAGCATATGCAGAATGAGACCCTAAATTCCATGGAAAGTCTTTGATGTCAGCACAAATGCACAAATGACCATCTCCACGCCTTAGAGATTTAGGTGGAACACATCAATTACCATATGTATGAACGTGGTGCTCTCTATGATCCACCTCTCACGTTTCCTCCCAATCCCTCTCCTTAATGTGAAATTCTGAGACATGTATTTTTTCTCTTTTTGTGCCTACAATAACCAGAGACACCAACTGTCTTGCCTTGTCTTCAGGCTTCTTACTGTTTAAAGTGTGGATTATGCCAGCTCTGAGGCTCGTGACATTGTATCTTGTTGTTGCGATGATTTATTTTGTTGATACTTACATTATGATAATATAATGAGTGTTTTTTACTAACAAAATAAATAAATTAGATAGTAGTATTTCATACTCATATTATTGGGTTAATGGTGGAAATATCTTAATTGAATATATGTCTATTTCTAGATTCTAAGTTCTTATGTGTATCTATCATCAATAGTAATTTACTAATGGAAAGTTAGTGTTCTATTATAACTAATTCTTGTATAGGATTTTATTCATACTAAGATAGTATGAAAGAAACTATGAAAACTATGAAAGTGGATATTTGTTTAATTATGCATAAGAATGATTGTCAGTTCTTGAATGTTATAAAGAACTAATATTGCAATAGTTTTATTTTATTATAAAAGTGATTGATAAATAAAAATGAAATTTTATAATAAGAATAAAAATGAAAAGGGGTGTGGGATGTTATATGAACATGCATAAATGGTAACTTGTATGATAAGATAAACAAACTCTTTGATAACTAATAATGTATTGTCCAATAATGGGAACATGTGTGACAACATACATTTTTTATGTTCCAAAAATTTAATGAGAAAACTAATAGTAGTTAGGTGTTTCTTATTACGTTGACGTCTCAAAATTCAGACATGTCAATGTAGCTTTATAAATTGATGTTTCAATGATAATGTTAGTATGAGAAGCATGTACACGTCAAGAATTTCAAAAAATATTGAATTCTCGTCCTCTGGGGAATCATTGAGTCTGTAAATATTATTGGTGAAATTACATATTAAACCTAATTAGGTAGGTCCATTGTGTTGTATAATTGTGGTATCTTTATTTTTATTTCTAAAGAAGATCTGGATGGTAGATTTTAATTGGTTGGAATTACTGATTTCTTTCACATAAAAGCTTGCATTATTGTCTTCGACCTAGTAATGTTGCATGGTGATGTATAGTGAGACACATGTGCATAAAAATGAAATATTATCTTAAAGAGGTTAAACAATGGTGGATGATAATGTTTCGATCAAAATGGCTATATTTCTACTAGAAGGTCATGTTTCCTTTATTGTTGTTTAGGAAAAAAATCTCCCTATGAAATTTTCTTTAATCTTCTTACATATAGAAAAAAGGAGGAATACCCATTTTCTGTTCTTACTCTTAATTCATGGAAATGGCTTATGTAGATGTAAAAGTAACAAGAATAGTGCCTACTTACTTTTTTGAAGTATCAAAAACATTGATGTATGTTGATATTTAAATGCATCATTAGTACATCCAACAAGAGGTTTTGTAAATAACATGCTTTTGTAAAGAGTACGGTTTTATGAAGTACAATTGGGACTAATGTTGCTAGTAAGATTAAGCAAGGGTAGATCAATGGAAACATAGTGATTCCACTAAGATTCCAAAAACACAAAATGCAAGAACCAGTGAAAGGTAAAAGGTTTTAATGCAATTTTTATTGGAAATGTGAAGGTATAATATTTACTTTCATGCAAACATGACATCCAATATTTTTTCATGGAATATATTGTGATGTATTTTTTTTAAATGCATGTTGATTATTATGTGGGAAAATTGAAATAAACAACACTCATGTGAAATGATACATTATTCATGATTCCTATTAGTTGTTGGATCTTGGGGGACACCCTGATTGAAGGTGAAAACCATGAGGACGCTCAAGTAGTAGGATCTGATTTTCTTTTTAGGAATGATAAGTTGGTCATAGAAAATGATAAGGAAACATTTAATGATAGTGAAAATCAAATTATAACTTTTCTTTTATTTTTAAATCAAATTAGTGATAAATATGTTTTCGAACGACTTACGATTTTTTTCTAAAGTAAATATTATTTATGGAAATGTAATTTTATTTTTTTTGGGGGGGGGGGGGGTGGGGGGATATTAAAGGAGCCACCACATGAAAATTTAGAATCCTAACTGTTATGAAAAAAGGAAAATTATTTATGGCCCATGAAGGGGCAGGAGAAATTCTCCATTTTTTCAAAAGGGGTAACCCTATTTGGATATTGTGACCACCAAAGTCTAACATGCTTGGAGATAAATGTCATTGGTGGAAGACCACCAAAAGCTAGTGTTGTGGTGGATTTGACGCACGAGTGTATGAAATTGCAATAGTTTAAGGGGTTTGGTCTACCCCTATAAACTATTGGTAACAGGCAGAAAGTGGTGGAGCTCAAAAGCATAGAATGTAGAAGAAAAAATTATGCAAATGCATGCTCAGATTAAAAAAAAAAAAAAAACATAAATATACATAAGATATTGAAGAGAGTCAAAACAATAATAATGCAAAAATGTCTCTAGGCCTCTTCTTATTGAATGTTTCATATGGAGAAGAAATTTTACCCACTTTCCAAAGGCCCCCTAGACAATGGTGCTAGGTCTCGATGCAAGGATGTTGTTTTCCAAGCTCTTCCTCTGGTGCAGTCTCCCTCTATCCCCGTTGTGATGGACTAAGATTGTTGGGTGGCCAAAAATCGAGTCCCCTCTATCTCCAACTCCGAGTCACACACTACTGGTATTCCTTGGGAAATTCTGGCCAGCATAACAATGTGATCACTCATTCTTCATCTCTTAGTGGCTTTATATAGGGGATTTCAAATCCTCCTTCCCTCCCTTGGTACATGGTGGATGGTGACCCAAGGGAGAGGTATGATTCCATTGTGTGCTCCAAATATTCCTTTGTGTGCTCACATAATGTCTAAGGAGGCGCTAGTGGCTGTCCTTAGGCAGATTCATGCAAGGAGTAACTGTCCTTTTCTTTGTGTGGTCCCGGAAAGCGACATTTTGCCACTTTTAAGAATGCATGCTTATCGGGAAAAAAAGCACGCAGAAGGCACTCTTCTCGAAGGGTAATGAATGGAATGAGAATTTTAGACTAGTTCAAATTTGATTTTCTCAAAACCTTGGAGATTTTAAATACTTTCTTGATTCCATAATGTCTTCCTGCCCTGTAAATTTCCCTTTGTCTTGACATAGGGTAATGTCATCTTTTGCTCTACGATTTTCCAGTGTTAATAGCTAGTAGGACTGGAGATATATGAAATGGGTGGAAGATATATGAAATCGACTATAAGAGATAAACGTTGTCCAAATATAAAGTTTTCAGTTGGAGATAAAGAATGGACCTATAACCTGAACTAGTACGATCGTTTCTCAGTTGAGGAGGTGTAAATATATGAATGATTTATGAATATTTTCCGATCAAGAAAGAAGTGTATCATTCGAGGAGGAAGTAATGAAAATGTAGTTCAATATTAGCCTCTATTGTATTCGCAATAATTTAAGATACCAAATTGTGGGTGTCTTTAGAAAGGGCCAGGAAAATATGCACTTAACGCATTTATTGCTACTGTTATCGTTTATGTGATTATAGAACTATATTATCTCTTAGTACTTGAAGAGGTATTTTTGGTGGCAACATTTTAATTTATGGAAAACAAGCAGATCAAGATCAACAAAGGTATACAACAGCAGCAGTAACGATATAGAGCAGAAGTAAGGTATGCAAGAGAAATATTATGGCAGAGGAGAAACTCAGTGAGAAACAAGGCAAAGAAGGAAAAAGCGTAGTGAAGAGGAAACAAAGAAGTAAAGGAGTAGCAAATACATTGATGGTTTAGTACAAAATTGATGTTGGCATGCTGATGGCTTAATTCTTGGATAATGTTGTAGAAACTGATACATTGAAGAATTTGTAATGATGTTAAACTATTGATTAAGTTAAATTTTTGTGATGCAAAGGAAAGACTCCAAGGAAAAGGTAAAGATGTTGCAAAGACTATTGTGATTAGGATGGTGCATTTAATCATTACATATGGTTGAAATTAATATTGGATGAATTATCTAATTTTGTTCCAATGTTCAATATATGAAGAGTTTGGAGATGAATGAGTGGAAGGAAAAGAGTCAAGCCTATTCACTTCATGTTCCTATGTTGAATACATGCAACCATCAAATTATCTCTATAAATTATGTAATTTTGGAGTGCATAAAAAAATTAGAGAGTGGGATAATGTGTGAGAGCTTATTAATATATTATGCATTAAGTACCTTGTACATATGGAGCTAATGAAAAGCTGATTTGAAGGGGAGAACATTCAGGAGTAAAGAATGATTTATGCAAAATTGATGACCAAGTAAATCAACATATATTTTTAATTTTTGTATGAGGGGATTGCGGTCTCCTTTAGAGTTGTAGATTGATAAATTTTCAGTTGGAGCTCACTGAGGTAGGAGACGCCTTTGGGTTGTAGCCTCTAGAAAAAATATGGGAGTTGAAGCTTCCTTACATGTTGTAGCTTGCAAAACATTGAGGTAGCAGGTTCCTATAGGCTAGAGCCTACATAAAAAGATATATAATAAGGAGTACAACCCTGCCTTTGCATTAGAAATTGTGGTTTTCTCCATTATGGGTTTCCACCTATATCTGGTGTCCATATGAATTTTTATTATGGGTTGATATGGTGTATTGGTTTGATTATTAATTTTTTTTCACATATTTAGTTTGATGGTCATTATTTGTTAATCTATTCATGTAAAGTTTTAGTTAATGAATTAAATGAAAATATTTTTAATGTCCATGAATGGACTAAATGGATTCAACCCCCCTCTCAGTTTAGTCAAGGTTCCATCAATTGGTATCAGAGCAGTTTCCTTTGGTGTAATCCTAATAGCTTGAAGGAGATCTGTCTGAGTCATGGACTATCAAAGTGTACCTATGTTGAGTGAAACAAACGTTCGTGAATGGAGAGATAAGGTTAAAACATATTTAATGGCTTACGGACCTCATGTATGGAAGCTTATATGTGATGGTTACTTAAAAGACTCTCCCTCTTTGCAACAACAATAGTGGAATTCTAGGGAAAAATGTGTAACATATAACAATATTCATAACACGGATGTTGATACAATAATATATTTAACTTATGTAAAATAAATCTGGAATAGATTGCATCTCATGCATGAAGGAGACAAAGTGGTTGCACTATCAATAAGGAGAAGATAAACAGGAAGGAAAAATACATTTCAAAGGAAAAGGTTCAGTCAAATGAGGTCTCTGCTAGTGTGAATAAACATGATTTCCATAAATAAAATGCAGTTGAAGAACAATCCAAACTTGACATTGTTTTGACTGAAATAGAAACATTGAAGAATGAAAACAAAGATCTTAAGAAACTAGTGAAAATATGTTATGAGAGAGAATATGAGAATAAGGAGGAAATTTTTGGCCTAAAGGAAAATCTTGAAGAAGAAAGGAGATTAGGAGATTTTATGAATAACCAGCTAAAGGAGAAAGAGATACAATGTGAAAATTTAGAGGTTGAGACTAATTCACCTAGAACTTATTTAGAAGAAAAGAACAGTGTGTGTGAACAGCTAGAAGAAGAGAATGTATCCATGAAGAAATCACAAAAATCAACCAATAAAGAGGACATTACAAACTTGAAAATACATGTAGTAGAAAGCAAGAAGAAGAAAGAAAATGAAAAAAATGAGTCGAAGAAACTGCATTTGAAGAAATTCCATTTCCTCCTAATGATGACCTGAGAAAATTCAAAAGATCTCAAAGGCGATTCTTCGTTCCTATGAAAAATATCAAGTGTTTTTATTTCCATGGACTTGGATGTGTAGCTTCGGAATGTAAGAGAAATATAATCGTAGCCTATCAATAGCAGATGTAGCAAACCATAAGTCTCCCTCAAGCATGCAAATAGAGAATACAATCACGCACCAAGCATTGAAATAGTTTTTACGGCTATTTCCATATGTGCAATGATTTTAGACATAGAGCCATTGAATGTAAATTGTATTCAAAGAATATCACAAGATTACACCCATCGTTTTCACCATACCTTGGCCAATAAGGTGCTATTTATGTAGCAACCTTGTACCTAAAGTAACTCAATGGAGGCTCCCATATATACTAGCGTACTCTAAGAAGAAAATGAAAGCCACTTCAAGTAATCAGAACTATGAGTCAAAAATAAATGAAAACATTATAAGGCAACACAATAAAGTGTGGAAGAGGAAGAAAAATGAGCATCATGTTATTTCAATAACATAATGAAGTCATCATGGTTTAAGGGGGTTCTCTAGGAAGAAAGCCAACCATCCAACCAGTGTTAGAAGAGCAAGAACATCTGAGGGGGAGAGCAGCCCCTAAAATGTCCTGAGAGGATCATGAATAAGGTGAAATCAAAGTGTTACACCAAATTTTGGTCATCTAACCTGTTACTATTATATGGAAAAAATTACACCATGTAAAACCAATTTTACCCTAGTAAAATTTCTTTCAGTATGAAAAATAACTTAGTAATCCATAATTTATTAAGTTGTTTATGGTCTAAACAAGAAACCCCATGAGGAAATATTGAATAAATCCCTATTTTTTTGGTTTTCCTCAAGGGATAATTAATTAAACCACATTTTAATTAATATTAACGGTCATATTCAACCCAAAATAAGAAAATTAATTAGATAAATCACTATTTATCTTATTATTTTCTAGGAATAATTATTTAAAACATTATTGAAATCAAATTCCTCGTTAAATTTGACTAAATCATTTATAAATAATTGAATAAATAACTATTTATTTAATTATTACTCAACCAAATTCTTAAAATAATAAATAAATAATTTATCTATTTATTATTTACAAATAAAGGGATTTGACCAAATTCAAATTCTTTTTCCCTCCAACAAAAATAATAAAATATTCCATAAAAGTTGGATCTAGATTTGGTTAATAATATTTTAATTATGCACCAATATCTAGAATAACTCAATATTTTGTTATAAATAGAATGGTTTTTCCATTCATTCACTACCTTATGTTGCCTAAAGATCACTCTGGATCTATACTTTTGTTCTGACTTTGATCCTCCATCATTGTCATATTTTTCTATATTTTTTCTTGTGAAATCCCCTTGAGTTCCATTTTTTGTCTGGGTTTTCTACACCATCAAGAGAGAGAGATATTATATCTGGAGCGTTGAGGACATACAAGAAACCATCCCATTGACGGGGAGTGGTAACATCTTTCTATGTTCCCTTCCCAGGTGTCATAAATACGAAATTCTTTAAAAATATTCTTTTCTTGTCTATTGGAAGCATGGAGCAACTCTTGCTTTTATTTTTTGCTTAATGTCTTTAGCTGCATAGATCTGGATTTCTGTAGCATTTATTCTAATCAACTAATTGCAGATATAAGGAAATTGACAACCATATTATATGTTAGGGTTATTTTTTATGCACAAATAAAGTGAGTTTTTTTCATACGCTTGCGATTAGAATTCACATTGACAACTGGAAACTCCACAAGGGTTTATAATTACGCCTATTATCATTTTTAAGATCCCTGCATGGCCACCTGCTTCAACCCCTAGGGTTTTTCTTTAGATTCTTGTTTTTCTTTTCTTGATGTTGTTTTTAACCTTTAAAACCCTAAAACAGTAAAAATTCTAACTTCTGTGTGTTTCTAGGCCTATTGCGCAGGTGACAGGTATCATCCACAGTTGAGACAACACTTTTTGTTGAAACCTGCTCCCGAGACGGCCGGAAGTGTAGGTCGCATTTTTTGGGCCAAAACCTGCAATCTCATCTCTCAGATATCAGAAAACTGCTAGAAAACTACAACCTCAGCGGAAAACAGGTCAGAAACTATGACCTGAACTTTTTGCAGGAATTTTTCTATGATTTTTCTGTGTTAGTCTAGGCTACTGTTCAGGGTTGTCTAACCTCCCTCTCCACCTGTATTGGACTTGTAATTTCGTTTCTTTACTCATTTAAGTAGGAACCAAGCCCCTTACAACTTCAATATGCTTCCACCTTTTTAGGAGGAGTTTAGCTGAAGCAGGTCGCTTGACATCCCAGCGTGTTCAGCCATTTTTCAGATCTGAACCTATACCTTCAGATCCTTTTCATATCTTTTATTCATCCATCCGAAACACCTCTTTTCAGTTTTTTTTGGTACTCCTTTAAGGTCCTCTCTATTTCCCTTCAGGTTGGAGCCTTTCTCCACCTATTTGCAACACTTTTCCCTCTAGCTTTTTATTATTCTCTGCAACTATTTCCAATAGATCTTACCTTTAGGTCCTTATCCCTATGACTTTAGATCCATTGCCCATTTTTTGTGTTTTGAATAGATTTCACCCACCCATAGACTAGTTGTTGGGAATCCCTCCTCCTTGGGTTTAAATTGATGCATATTTAGTTGTTTATTTTTTGTCATATTGAGTTTACTTTGCTGCCATTTTCATATTCATTTACATTTCTACAACATATTTATTATTTTTTCTCTACACATGTTTCGGCTTAGTTAAAATTAACACACTTATCGCATACAAAGACACCCTAGGTGAAGATCACATGGCTTAAACCACCAGGCCAAGACTATAACATTGTAATCAATTGATTTTGCACCTCCTTGCCCTTCTTTCGACATCGTAATAATTTTATCCTGCACCTCCTTTCCCTTGTTCATCTCTCTTCCTTCTGTGATCTGTGTCTTTTTTCCATCATTGTGCCCCCAAGGTGTTTATCCCAAAGACTTGTTTACCTTCATCCTTAGTTTCCGTTAAGAATACTTAATCCTCCACATAGGGTTTGAGTTATTCATCCACCGAGTCCCCATTCTGACTCTGCTTGTAGTTCATTGGGTTCCCCTTCAGGTTCTATCCCTGGCTCTCCTCTTCTCACCTTAACCATGTCTAGTTTAGGACCTAACGCTGGTAGTAGCCCCGACCCTAATCCTATGAATACTACTAATGGGACCGCAACAAGAACTCTCTCGGCTACTCCCTTGCTCCATTATATGGCAGGCCTCAATCTTCCCGATTTTAGCCAGTTGATCAATGACCCCATACACCATGATCCCAGTTGGCCTACTATGCCAACCAAGCTCCCTTCAGACATCCCTAGGTTTGAAGATGCTACTGGAGAGGATCCTACCAATCGTATTCATTCTTTCCACATGTGGTTTTTTTCTAACTCCATCACCAAGGACTCTGTCCATCTTCTGTTGTTCCAGCGTATGCTTACTGGAGAAGTTTCCAAGTGGTATGTCGACCAAGCCTCCACCTCTCATACTACTTTTGCAACTCTTGCCCAAGATTTTCTATCTTACTTCTGGCTTCCCCTTCATTATGACACCAGTACCGAGCTCTTGACCTCTTTCTGTCAATCGTCTGCGACCTGCCTATCTGATCTTGTCCAAGAATGGCAGAGAAGAAATAGCCTATGTCGAGCCTCTACCTTCGAAGACTGTGTCCAAATGGACTGGTTTCTCAGATGCCTTTTTCCTGCTATTGAAAAATATGTGGCATCCCACTTCCCTCAGACTAAGGAATATGCCCTCCAGATTTTGTTGAAGTATGACTTGATCTATGCACAGTCTGGTTATGTTTATACCATCTTACCTGATCTCCCTAGACCCGGTGGTGCCAACGCACTGGGGGCATCCCATCCCACCAATGGTATCATTGGAGCCCTCTCTCATCCGTATGCTCATCCTCCCATGGTTTATGGTTTCCCTCGAGGAGGGGATAGCTCCTCCAGCACTTTTCCACCTCCCCATAGCATGTATCCAGGATATGACACACCTCCTCCTTTTGACCAACCTATTTAACCCAATGTTTCCCAACCTCCTTATTATCTGTATCCATAGCCTGGTGCTCCAACTCCTTTAGTATTATCACCTTTGCCTCTGTTTCCTTCTCAAACCCCGCAACAGCAGCCACCACCACCCTAGGGTCAGGAGTATGCATAGCAAGGCAGGACTAATCCTCCTACTTCCAGAAGGAAGAGGAAAGGCAACCAAAATCAATCTGCCCCAGGTAATCCACGAAACAATCCCTAAGGAATGCACCAAACACTGCAACCTACCAATAGGGCACTCGGCCTAAGCAAGACAAGCCTATTCGCTAAAAAAAAACCATGTTCTTGTTAACGTGTCTATGGTCACTACACCCATGATTGTCCTCTTTTACCTCAAATGCATCAGATGTGGGAATCTCAAACAACATTCTGAGGACAACAACCCTCCCTTTCAGTTCCTCCCAACGCTTCTCCTATCCAACTGGCTGTGTTTACCAATCCTTTCCCCCAGCAAGGATTGATGGCTACCCAACCCACTCAACCTCCTCTATCTGGTACCTCTGATTACCAGATTCTCATGAAGAACTCTAACCGACCCATTACAGCAGACCTCAACCTTCAACATTTGTCTCGTCAGTACAACAAGCCCCTCACTACGTTTGCCACCGAGCCCCCTTCTTCAATTCCCATAAATCCTCTTTAGACACCCAATGGTCCTTTACTGATCACTCAGCCCAAGGCATAGGTTCATACCCAGATCCCCAAGGGACCATTACGTCGAAATGTTTCTTCTAGTAAAGCTCCCCATTCATATAGTATAGTATATGACTTGGCACAATCTCCTGTTTCCATGTCAACGCTGGAAGTCCTCCAGTCGTGACCTTCACAATGGAAATATCTACTAATTGCCATGGGAACTGTGGATCCTTTAGATTATCATTTGATCATTTTCTATGTTGATCGGTCATAACTTCCCCCCTTCCTGCTTCCATCGCCTTCCAAATCCCTATCAAGGTCCGGAACGCTAACATCTCCCATTGTATCATTAATGAGGGGGCATACACCTATGTTATGTTCACTTTGGTTTGGAAGAAACTCGGATCTCTTGAGTTAGCCCCTTCCGCTATCACCCTCCGAATGTGGGATGGCCACTCTTCCTAGCCCCTTTGCATTTTCCGCAATTGTCCTATTACTCTTGCAAGAAAGACTGTTTCAATTGACATAGAAGTCATTGATGCCCCCTTAGACTACAAAATTTTATTTGGTCGTAGCTACACTTATGTGATGTCTATTTTCCCATCTGTGGTTCACCGTAAGATGTGATTTCCTCACAATAGAAATATTCTCACCATCGACTAGTTGACATATTACGAACCAAAGTCTTAGACCTCCCCTGAGTCCATCATCTCTTCGGTGGCCAATAAAAAAATAGTTGAACCTCCGACCCATGTTTCACCTAGAGTCTATAAATATTCCTCTTTTCTTAATTAATTCCCTTGTATGTCTCCTCATATCTGATCCCAACCCGTCGAATGTTTGCATGATGCAATCATCTCGGTCAGATCTCAAATGGACTGGTTCGACTAGTCAGCGACCTCGCCCTCTGCAACTTGATCCTAGCACCTCAACTCAGCCTTCAAGACCCCTTCATCAAGGCCCCTCATTTGTAGTTGGTGTCTATGAGCCTATCTACCCTCCTAGAATAGTTCTTCTTAGCCTTAACCATATTGGAGTTGTCCAGCCTGGCCACTACCCCTCCGGTCAGATACCGTTCCTACCTCCCCCTCTCGGAGTATTTTCGTTACCTGTTATGGCTACCTTGTCTCTTCCTAACATCACCCTAGGGATCCCAGTCTGGTACATTGATTCCTCACCATTATACCTCCTTCTTATCCCAAACCTTATATTTCTTTGACCCTGATCCAACCGGTCTCCATCAACCCTCCCTTTGCTTCTGTGCCTCAGCCACCTCAATAAGAACCTACTCCTATTGTGAAAGATTCAGGTGAGGGGGGCAGAGCTCGCAAGAAGGATCAGAAGGAAAAGGTTTCCCAAACAACCCCTGCTCCTCCTCAACCTCCAAAGTGTATGCCCCCATGTGATTTTTGTGATGTTGTCAGTCATGCCACCCATCATTGTCCTAGATCGCCTCATATCAAGCCCATGGTTAATGTCGTGTTTCCTGAGTCTAAGGTCCTTGAAGCCTTTATTTCTTCCTCGACTGTAGCTAATAATCCCAAGACTATTCACAACAACCACCCCTGTGCTTTGTGTGATCTCCATGGCCATCATATCTATCTTTGTCCCTACCACAAGCATTACTGTGCCTCTTTGGAGGTAGTTTGGGAGTGCGAGATTGAACAAAACCAATCCACCTCTCACATCCTCGTGCAATATGATTCAGGCCAACTTGAGGATACATTTTCTCCCATTGACATTCCCCCTCCCGATTTCAAGGCGATGGAGTCTTCAGCCAGTATCCTCTACCTGTCATCATCTATGAGATCCATGGTGGAAGATCCCTCTGGGACTTCCCTTTTTGTTTCACCTGACCTCCCTTTAGTGTTCACCCTAGGCTCAAAATCAATAGATACCTTATCTTCTTATTCCTCCATTACCCCCTGTGATGATTCACATGTGAACCTCTCTTCTCATAATGATTACTTGGGCAGATTTTCCATGTCATGTGGTTACCCTTCCACCAATCACCCCATGTTCTACTATGATGATGACATCATGGAAGCCTTTTCCAACCTTGACTTCATCTTTCCCACCCATAAGAGGAATGGCACCATTCGTGTCTATGGTGACTTTTGCAACCTGAGAAGAAGCTACCCTAAAGGCAGCTCCCCCACACCATCCACCTTTCGGTGTGTGGGTGGTAGAATTCTTACCCAAACCACTCCCTATAGCCGTGTTTGTCGATTTCTACCTTGCATTCGGGTTGCTAGCATTGTTCATCATCCTCTCATTTTTTTTCTTCTGGCGCCTCTCAGATGGACCCCCTTCCACACCATATATTGGTTATGCCAGTGGTGGAAGTCGCTACTCTCAAAATCTTGCCTGGACATCCTAGGCCATTTCTACCCCCTTGCATTCGCTTGTTCTCTCTAATGGCATATGAATTTGTAACCCCACCAATGACCAGGCCGAATATGATGTGGTACGAGGTTAATTAGTCGATGCCATTTCCCATCACATCCTTCACCTTCATGTTCGTTTAGATTACCTTCTTCTTGTCATGCAATTGAATGGTGTCTATTGTGTGCATAATCCTACCCTTTTTAGAAGATATTTACGACTGAAGATTTTGATGCATGAATTTGAAATCATTACATTCAGTCATGTACCTAGAGCACAAAATCACTATGTAGATAGCATTGCAAATAATATTATATTGGCATTTATCACACGCATTTCACACAAGACAATAACAATAAACCATAAAAGCAATGCATATCCATTATGTGTGTCATTCAAAAAGTTTTAGAGTCTATCAACTCTCATACATATGACATGCCCATAGCATGTTACAAAAAATCAAAACTGGGGGCACCACATGGCCCCACATATAATCACTATCTGGGGGATCTCGAGCCAATGGATTGGCTCTGGTAGCTCGTAGATCACGCACCCCTTGTCTGGCCATCACCATGCATCACATGACCCCTCACCACTCTAAGGGTAGACTAATACATGGCTATATGTATTGGTCATCAATATCTTTCCATTCGCACTCTAACACACCGGTCAGAAGCCTCTCACATCTATGAAGGATGTCCTCCAAGAGGGAAACCTCATCCTCATTTTGCAGACCCCTCAACCCACTAGGTGCTACAGTCCCTGATACTGTAGGCCGCCCCATATACCCAACTGATTTCACTGGTGTTGTATCTGCATACAAAAACTGAATGAATCAGTACCATATGAAATATTCTGAAATTTTAAAATGCACATCAAATATTAGAAACTTTTCACTTACCATTGCCCCCCCATGCTCGACCTGGTGGTAGTGGCAAGTCTAGGTCCCCATGATAATTCATCCCACTATAGGGATAGTTGTCTATGTACAGGGGCATATGATCCTAATGAGCAAAAAAATTGTGTGAAAACACTTGTACGGTTGCCCCACCTCCCCCTATGCATATTATCTTCCCCCAGTGGCGCATCCTGGCCTCTCTCGGACCCCCATCCTGGATCTGTATGTGAGGTCGAACTATCGGGGTATTATCAAAGAAGAGGGAGCACAACACTGTGCCATATGCATAGTCAAGGTTCACTTGCCTCTTGCATAGCGACAACTGTCGTTCCAATGATGACAACATAATTTGGACCCACCCATAGTAGGTCCCACTCAACACACTCTCAACAACCATCATCTGACCCCTAGTGATGTGGTGGATTTCATGGTTTCCCAGGATATATAGCATTGCCTCGGCCACAACACGGGTCTCTACCCACTCTAAATCCATGATCGGTATCTGTGTCCCCTTCACATGGAGACCTGATCGACAATGGAGCTTGACAAACTCCATAATGTTTCACCCTCACAGTAAAAATGGGTGTGTATTTCCCACAATCCCAAGTGGCGGTATGCCAATCAGAAAATATATATCTTGGACAATTAGCTTGATCTGGTTGCCCTGCACTCTAAATATCTCATGATCCAGATCCAAATAGGTGACAATCCGGGCCATGAAGGGCTCTCCAGCTCTCATCAAAGGGTTCTTCAGAAACTTCAGGACCCCAAACCTATCCAATGCAGTATGGACACCATGATCCTCTCAGATCTCTGACGATAATGTGTCTAGGTATCTCTCTCTCGAGTTGATTCTAAAATCTGCCATATCTACACAAAGCCATCATATTTGTTAGTGCACAGAAAGGATAGACTGCATTACAACCATAAAACGCTGCTCTCAGTGAAAAAATCACTAAAATACCTCTCTCTGAAAGGTCGCACTTTTCAGGCTTTTTCTCAGGTAGGTCACAGTTTTCTGCCCAAAACCTGCTACCCAGGTCATATATATTGCCCAAAATAGTGCAACCCGACCATGAAGAAGAGCAGGGGTTTGTTCTTAAGATATGGGTGCCTAAACTGAACTTTCAATCCACTAAAATGGAAGAGTAGGGTTAGGCCTCTTACTTGCAACTGATGGATCTCCATTCCAACAATCGGTTTGTCTGCTACGATTTCCATAAGATTTAGGGCCTTTTCTCCTATCTACATTCACCACAACTATACTTGCAAATGAATCAAATTGGTGGGAAAATTCCTTATTAAAATATAAACCCCATATTTTTCTTTTGCCACTTGCGACCAAATTGTCACCACTGTTGGAAAGCTCTTACCGAGCTCTCAAATGGGTATCTTTTAGTTTTTCGTGATTTGATACTTCACCTAGACACATTTTTTCCAAGAAGAGTCACTTCACCACTGCTGAAAATAAAATTTCTTCTCTTGCAACACTTATACTTGGGGCACCACTTTACCTTCATACTTTTCCATTCTTGTGTCAATTTGCTTCATGAGTAACCATATTTTACTCATGCTTTTATGGTCCCCACCGGGCCTGTTCTGTGTGGCATCATCATCGATTTTCCCTTGTTAGAGCATCCAAGTTGAGTCATCATCGCATCCATGGAGTCTATCCCGAATTCTTTTGTATTTTGTTATAGTCCTCCATCCTTCATTTCTTTGTTCCTCTCTCGTGTTGAACATTTTGGCCTTTAGTGATACTATCCCCTATCCCTTGCAGCGTTGAGTTTGTAGCTGCAAGGTCATCGATGCCCTTTATAGTCTAACAAGGGAAGTCGTCAGTCCACTACTCAGTACCCCCCATTCCACCATCATCCCTGGTGTTAGTCTAGCAGTCACTCTACTAATATCCCTCGTGCCTTAGTTGATTATCCCTTATTGCCTCACCTATGACGAACCTCCTTCTATCGATATCATCTTATTCATTCCAGAAGAGGGCAGTGTACCTTGGTTCCAGCTTCCACACTTGTTCGGTTCCTCAGATCAAGAAAAGGGACTCTTTATTTCCCTTTTACTTGATTGTTTCTCCGCTTCATCTCCTAATGGCATGATCGAGATCCATTTACTTGATGGTTTCGTGATGTAGCAGATTGTACCGGTGATTATGAGGTGTGTGTGAGATGTTTCAGACCTCATGAGGCGGTGGCCCTTCAGGTAGCCCCCCACATACTCAGATGACCTCCCTACTACAGCCTTGGATGCAGATCCATAGATTTGATGGTTCCGGCCTTAGCCACTAGCAACGCCTTTTAGTTTTCATGTATAATTCAGATTTTTAGAGCCCTTTCCTATTTTACAGGGCCTCTTTGGTTGTAATTATATCTCATGTGCTCAGATATTATTGTATAAGTCATGGTTGTTGTCCCAGGCATAGTATGTATGTGGGATCCATTATCATGTCTTTATCTGGCCCATGTTTATGCCAGAATCACTACAAGAAAAAATCACATTGGTGAGGGGCGAAAATGGTCGCCATAAACTCATTGGTGAGGGTCAAAAGAGCCTTCGTCACCAAAAACTGAACGTCACCAAAGGTGGCATCGCCGAAAGTATAGGTGTTGTGGTGACATTCAAGGTCCGTCACCAATAATGATTTATAGTGACGAATAGTGACCGTCACCATTTCATATGAGCAATGGTGATGGACAATAGCTTCTGTCACCAAAAAAATGAACGTCACCAAAGGTGGCATCACCGAAAGTATAGCTATTGTGGTGACATTCAAGGTCCATCACCAATAATGATTTATAGTGACGGATAGTGACTGTCACAATTTCATATGAGCAATGGTGACGGACAATAGCTTCCGTCACCAAAAAAATGAACGTCACCAAAGGTGGCATCTACGGTTGTGTCTTGCGGCATCAGTTGCCTTCAATATTTCAAAGGAAACAACAACAGAGGGTTTGATGCAGACGTTGGCGAAACTATATGAAAAACCCTTGGCCTCAAACAAGGTATTTCTTATGAAACGACTATTTAATATGAAGATGTCGGAAGGTGGATCTGTTGCAGACCATTTAAATGAATTTAATACAGTTACCAGTCAGTTAAGTTTTGTAGGGGTAAAATTTGATGATGAAGTTAGAGCTCTGTTATTCTTGTGCTCATTGCCAGAGAGTTGGAATGGTTTAGTAATGGCCATTAGTAACTTTGTCTCTGGATCTAGTACTTTAAAGTTTGATGATGTTGTTGGTGCTATCCTTAGCGAGGAAATGCGACGGAAAAGCTCCGGTGAGACATCAGGTAATGCTTTGAGTGCAGAGTCTAGGGGAAGAAGAATGGAAAGAGGAAAGAGCTCGGGATATCGCAGTAAATCAAGGAAAGGCAGATCCAAGTCTAGATCAAGGATAGTGTGCTGGAATTGCGGAAAGAAAGGACACCTAAAGAAAAACTGTAGATCTCGGAAGGGAAAAGAAGGAGACACACAACAAGAAAACAATCATGAAGCAAATGTGACAGGTGATGTGTTACAAGATGCTTTGATTCTTTCTTTCAAAAATGTTACCGATTCTTGGGTTGTAGATTCAGGGGCTTCATTCCATGCCACACCTGATAAGAAATATTTTCATGACTATGTTCAAGGAGATTTTGGACAAGTTCATTTGGGTGATGATAAACCCTGTAAAATTGTTGGAATGGGTAAAGTTCTTGTAAAACAACATAATGGAAACCAATGGCTACTAAAGGAGGTAAGGCATGTTCCAGATCTGAAGAAAAATCTGATTTCAACAAGGCAGTTAGGCAGTGAAGGTTGTGTGACAACTTTCACAGATAAAACTTGGAAGGTCACCAAAGGAGCGTTGGTAATAGAAAAAGGTGAAAAGGTTGGTACATTGTATTTATGCAATGGTATTTCTAACTCTATTAATGCTTTAACTTCCAAAGGAGCAGATGCAGCATTATGGCATCATAGGCTCGGACACATGAGTGAGAAGGGAATGAAGATTCTTCACTCAAGAAATTTGTTGCCAGGTTTGAAGAATTTTGATTTGGATTTCTGTGAGAATTGCATTTATGGAAAACAGAAGAGAGTCAGATTTCTCAGAGTTGGGAAAGAAAAGAAGAGCGAAAAATTGGAGCTTGTGCATACAGATGTATGGGGACCTGCTCAGGTATCATCTCTCGGTGGCTCTCGTTATTATGTTACTTTTATTGATGATGCAACTAGAAAAATATGGATTTATTGTATTCAGAATAAATCTGATGTATTTGATACTTTCAAGAAATGGAAAGCTTTGGTTGAGATTGAGACAGGAAAGAAGTTGAAGTGTCTCAGATTAGAAAATGGAGGTGAATATTGCAGCAAAGAGTTTGATAGGTACTGTTCAGAGCATGGAATTCGCAGAGAGAAGACAGTTCCAAGAACACCACAAGAAAATGGTGTGTCAGAAAGGATGAACGGAACAATCATGGAGCGTGCAAGGTGCATGAGATTGCATGCAGGATTGCCTTTACAATTTTGGGCAGATGCTGTAGATACTGTTGTTTATCTAATAAACAGAGGGCCTTCAAGTTCCTTGGATGGTGGTATTCCAGAGGAAGCATGGACAGGTAAAAGGGTAAACTACTCTTTTTTAAAGCCTTTTGGTTGTGAGGCCTTTGTCCATATTAATAAAGAAAATAGAACAAAGCTTGAGGCAAAATCAAAGAAATGTACCTTTATTGAATATGGTGTTAATGATTTTGGTTATCGCTTATATGATTATGAAAATCACAAAATCATTAGGAGCAGAGATGTAATATTCAATGAAAAGGTCTTGTATAAGAATCAGTTGCAGGAAAAGAAACAGGAAAAAGAAAGTAAGGAATACACAGTTCTTGATGAGATAACTGAAAAAGTAAAGGTGCCTAAAAATAATAATAATCAACAACCATAGCAGCAACAACCACCACAACAGCAACAGGCACCTCAAACACCTGAAAGTGGTGTTAGAAGATCTACCAGGATAAGTAGACCCCCTGAACGATACTCTCCTTCATTATATTATTTATTGCTGACTGATTCTGGTGAACCTGAATGTTATGAAGAAGCAATGCAAGTTGAAAGCAGGAAGAAGTGGGAGCAAGCCATGGAAGAAGAGATGGACTCCTTAATGCATAACCAGACTTGGGATTTAGTCAAGTTGCCTGCAGGTAAAACTACATTGCAGAATAAATGGGTTTACAGGCTAAAGGAAGAAGATGGAGGAAAACAGAGGTACAAAGCTAGACTTGTGGTGAAGGGGTTTGCACAAAAGAAAGGTATTGATTTCGATGAAATATTTTCTCCTGTTGTTAAGATGAATTCAATCAGAACTGTTTTAAGTCTTGTAGCAGCGGAAGATTTACATCTTGAACAGTTAGATGTAAAGACAGCATTTCTCCATGGAGATTTGGAGGAAGAGATATACATGCAGCAACCAGAAGGATATGAGGTAAAAGGAAAAGAAAAATTGGTGTGCAGGTTAAAGAAGAGCTTGTATGGCTTAAAACAGGCTCCAAGGCAGTGGTATCTAAAATTTGACAAGTTTATGTCTGAACAAGGTTATACTAGATGTCACTCGGATCATTGTGTTTATCTAAAAAGGCAAAATGATGGCAGCTATATTATATTGTTATTGTATGTAGATGACATGCTTGTTGCAGGGTCTAACATGCAGGAAATAAATGTGCTCAAAAGAAAATTGGCAAATTTATTTGCAATGAAGGATTTGGGAGCTGCAAAACAAATCCTTGGTATGAGGATAACTAGAGACAGGAAAAATCGCAAATTAACACTGTCTCAAAATGAGTACATAGAAAAGGTGTTGAAAAGATTTAATATGCACAATGCAAAACCAGTTAGTACACCTTTTGCTAGCCATTTCAAACTTAGTAAGGAGATGTGCCCAAAGACCCAAGAAGACATGGATTATATGTCTAAAGTTCCATATGCATTAACAGTTGGAAGCTTAATATATGCAATGGTCTTCACAAGGCCTGATATTGCACATGCAATGGGAGTTGTAAGCAGGTACATGAATAATCCAGGAAAAGAACATTGGATGGAAGTAAAATGGATTCTCAGATATTTGAGAGGTACCACAAATCAAGCATTATGCTTTGGTGGTTCAAACATTGCTCTACATGGATATGTTGATGCAGATATGGCAGGTGACAGAGATAACAGGAGGAGCACTACAGGATATGTATTTACTGTAGGTGGAACAGCTGTCAGTTGGGTTTAAAAATCCAAAGTGTTGTTGCACTTTCAACAACAGAAGCCGAGTATGTTGCTGCTACAGAGGCTAGTAAAGAAATGATTTGGTTACAAAGGTTTATGGATGAATTGGGTAAGAAGCATGATATGGGCATGCTATACAGTGATAGCCAAAGTGCCATTCATCTTGCAAAGAACTCAAAATTTCATTCCAGGACTAAACACATACATCTCAAGTACCATTTCATACGGTCAGTATTAGAAGATGGAGAGTTGAAGCTGGAAAAGATACACACTAGCCAGAATCATGCAGATATGCTAACAAAAGTTGTAACCAGGGAGAAACTGAGAACATGCTCAGTTTCAATTGGTCTTCAAGGATGACGATGAAGATGAGGAACAGCCATGTCCAAAGAGGAGTCATTGTCCAGCAAATGAAGTAGCGATGGAGTTGCTACAATCAGTCTCCAAGTGGGAGATTGTTGGGTGTGGAGCCTGATTATCTTGTTTACTTTGTATCACAGCTTTGGACCCCCGTACCTTAAAAGGGGCG
>CM076577.1:1023237558-1023325448 GCA_034641835.2 Pinus albicaulis | reverse complement strand
AACCCTAGACCTAATGCCTAGTGACCAAATTTTTCTTGAAGACTCATTGTAATGACAAAATTTGACCTCGACACCTTAAAATCACTTTGAAAGAGCATGTTTGATCACTGGAGGAAGGCTGCAAAGACTGACTCTAACAGGATGTTCAGTCTTGGTCAACATATTGATCAACGGATGGAAACAATTATCAGTAAACTCTGCAAAAGTGAATTCAGAGGACTCTTTTCTAATCAATGAAGTCCAGAAGATGATTGAAAGTGGTTTTTCTTCTATATCAAGCTTTTATAGAGTTATAGGGAACTTGTCTTCTTGAAAACACAAGAACATATGGAAGAGAAAATATGTGTATCTAAACACTCATTCAGTTGGTAACTTGATCAGCTGATCATGGATATTATCAGAAATGCACTCAACATAATTGAAAATTACAAAGGGAGGTTTTCTTGGTGTAAAAGTAGATAGGAACCCTAGGATGGATTCATTAGTATGTTCATCTGTAAAGTATCCTAGGATTAATGACAACATAGAAATGAAATGTCTAGAACCCTCTGGGATTTCCACATGTAAGGGCATCAATACTTGGAAAATCTGAAATCTTTTGGGGAAATCAAGGCCAATATACAACTTAGTAAGTGCCTCTATTAACAAAGGAACTGATTTAGGATCTGGTTTGAGTTGTAACATCTAGTTTATGGAAGCAACAATAATAGTAAATAGTACCTCTCTTTTTGCATTCATGATTGTCCTATTTTCAGGTGAATAATAACTTTGACACAACCTAATCAGCTCTAGGCATGGATAAGTAACTGGAACAAAATATTTGGGAACGTTTGATTCCCAAATCTAGACTTCTTCCACCTAATCCAAGGACTTTTCATAGCTCCAATAGTGGAGGTATAATAAATTGAATTCAACAATAGGATATGTTATTTTATAGTCAACATTTGCTAAGGGAATGTGCTCAATATCTACAACAAGAGGTTTTATAGGATTCACAATGATGGTTGTTTTGGAAGATGTAGCTGGAGTAGATTTAGACATTTTTAAGCTTTTAGGACTACAAAAACTCTAATTTTAGGCTTTTTGATCACTTCTGTAAGATTAAACAGTTTACAGAAGTATTTATGGATTTTGACAGAGGTTCTTGGATTTAAAATAAGAAGAATATGGTCCTTTTCTTGGATTTTTCCTTCAATTTTTGACTTTCATTTGTATTTCAGACTCTCACTGTTAGAAAACAAGAAAAAGGGGTTTCTTGGGCTTTTTAAATGGATAATTGGACTAACAATCGTTTGAAATCAAGCCAAGAGGTGCAGGCTACCTTCAGAGGATTTGTGGGCTTTAATAAGAGTTTTATATAGTCTTGGAAAACTAAATAAACTCAATATTTCCTTAAAAAGTAGTGTAGTATAAAACATGTTTTCGTAAAAAAAATTCCAGCGTTTTGACCATTTTTTGTCCTTTTTTGATAGGATTTCTTGGATGAATTTAATCTCTGACTGTATTTATTTATTTATCAATTTTCATTCAAACTGATAAGATGGTCGAATTCTTTGAAAAATACCTGTTTTACATAGGTATGGGTATTTGGAAATGGCTCTGAGGAGTTTGATATGTTCCTAGTATCTTCTGGAAGTAATGTTGGGCTTTCAACAATCTTCAATGGTGAATAGAGTCTTTACACTGGTTCTCGGCATAAAAATCATATACAGGTTTCTTTCTCTGAGTCAAAACAACCAATACAGTTGATGAGTGCAGAAAAAGGGATAAATGGTGCGTTTTTGGGGTTTATTAGGAAAATTAGGGTTGGATTGGCCTGCAATAAATGATAGTCATATCGAGCAAATAAGTAGTTTTGTAGCTTGAAATGATAGAAACCACGAATGGTTATTGCGTGGGTCTAAGGTGGTAAGTGTTTTGAAATGAATCAGATGCGATCCAATGAACATAAGCCACATGCAGGAGAGAGGAAAAGGTTAAACAACCTATTTCACATAGGAATGAAAAAGTTAACATCACACAACTTAAATTGCGATATGGGCAATTGATCGTTGGATTTGGAAGAACTCATGTGAATGGTAAAGATTTAATCTGGAATATACTCGGGATTTCAGAGTGGGTCCGGGTTTATCAATGCAGCTAGATAGGTTTTTTAACATTTTAAATATAAAATAAAAAACATTTAAAACCTTGGGTTACATGATAGGCGGAGGGATATAGTTTATATATGTTAAATTAAAATATTTAACATATATTTCAATGATATGGTGCGAGTTTATTATATAGTATTTAAACCTTTTTACAAGTGTTTAAGAACCATAGGGGCGAGGATTATTTTTGTATTTTGATACGTTTAAACCTATGGGAATAAAGGGCAGGATTTTATTTTCACCATATGGTATATATAGCATAGGTTTAAACTTTAAAATAGTGCATTTTTGGGGTTATTTATATATAAAGGATCTATTTAATATACGGGAAGGGTATAGAATAAGGATTTAATAAATATAAGTTAGAAATTCATATGAAATGAAGGTGTAATGTAGGAAATGAATAAAAATACAAAATTTAAAACTAAGTAAAGTGTAAACATAGACAAATAAGAATAGTTTGTCCCATTATTGTTTTTCACACTTAAACTTAGGATAAATGTATTTTATAGGTTTTTTGAGTGTTTTTTGAATGGAGATGAAATTAATTATGTAGGGTTTTTACTTTTACTAAGAAAAAAGGTATTTTTACTCATGAAAAGGGATCATAATCATGGATGATGGTGAAAATGCTGATGAAATTGGTTTTATGAAGGGAATTCAATACTTTTGACCAATTAGTTATTGAGCCTTGCGTCTGGTCCCAACAAAAGTTAGAGAAATGCCCTGAGCCTCTTTAACTGAAGGTTTAGAATACTGAATCATTGTGGGGGATGGGAAATTAGTAATTTTTTCCCAAATGATGCTTTATTACATGTTTTTAACAAGTACTTTCTACCTACCCATCATTATTTCTAACATTTTTTTACTTCAATTTCATGGGTGCCTTTAAGCTTGCAACCCTAAATATATTTTTCTTTCAAAGCATAAAAACTATCTAAGTCTAACCTTATTTCATCCGAGGGATAAGATTAAATTCTTGATCTCCTCATTTGTTCTCTAACTATCTACTAATATGTCAAGTTTAAACTGTTTGACATATCTTTATTCTCTATCTAAAACATGAAATTCAAAACATGAAAAGTTAAGATTAAACTATTTAACTGATCATGGATTATGGCATTTAATGGAAATTTGCACATAATCATTATTCTTGTAGTAAAAGTAAATGGTAGTGGCATTTTGACTTGCTCGCTTTCATGTCTTATTTTATATCTTTTTTCTTTTGGGGTCTATATTTTTTATTTTTCTAGGTCCTTTGATATTTCTTTTAGGACTTTTACCCTCTTTTCATTTTTTTATTATTTTCAAATATGGGAAAACAACTGGCAGAAAGCAAGATATATACATATTTACAAGACTATCAAATTCAATTCAAAAATTATGAAACCTGTTATTATAGGACCCTAACAGTGGCTCCACATGGGGATGGCATTTCCTGGTGAAATGTCAAGAAATTTGAGACTAGTAGCCTTTGAATTTTGACTATGATGACCTTGTAAGTATCTTCTGATCTCTGCAATTATTCATACTTATGATATTTTACCTCTCAAAGCTTAGGGCCTTCTCTTTGGGCTTCAACTTTGTTAGGAAAAAAACCAATCCAATCTAAAATATTCAATGTATATGTAGAATGGTCAAAGTAAATGAAACTAACTATTTTTTATCTCTGAGGAGTAGTAGTGCTTCAACATTATTCCATTTACTAGCCCATCTAGCATAGTTGATCCATCCATTTCTTTTAGGTAGAATGAATTGTTACCTCTGTAACCATAAATCACATAAGGTTCTTTCCATATAAAATCAAATTTTCCATGTTTAACTTTGTCTTCTCTTATTGAATCCCATTTTAACACTTTGTCTCCAATGTAAAAATCATCTTCTTTAGTCTTTTTGTCAAAAAAATTATTTATCTTTTCCTAGATAACTTAAGACTTAATGTAAACCTCTTCCCTTGTTTGTTGCAAGTGAATAGTTTGATTAATCCTTCTTTGAATGTCATTTGTTTCAACTTGTAACTCTTGGATAATCTTCTTTATTGGTACTCCTAAGGAGGATGGAAAAAAAACATCCATTCTATAGACAAGTTGGTAAGGGGATGTATCAATAGATTTCTTAGTTCTAAGTCTATCTTCCCATAAGGCATTGACTAACTTCTTCTTCCAAGTATTTTTTTATCTTCCAGTAACTTTTTGATGATTTTTACAAGGCTCTTATTTAAAGATTCAGCTAGGCCATTACCTTGAGGGTAATATGCAGTAGAATGGCCTAGGGTAATGTGATATTTATGGAAAAAGTCAATCATATTTTTATATTTGAATATTGTTGCATTGTCAATAATTATCTTTTGAGGACATCCAAATCTTGAAAGTATGTTTCTTTCTAAGAAGGAGATAATGACAATATATGTGGCTTTCCTAGAGGGTATGGCTTCAATCCACTTGGTAAAATAGTCAGTGGTTGTCAGAATCCACTTGTGTTGGGCTGATGATGGGGGGTGATTTTCTCCAATGAAATAAAGACCCCATTGTTGAAATGTAATTTCTGTTGATATGGGCTTTAAGGGCAGGGGTAACAACTTTTTATTACCCTCAAATATTTGGCACTTGTGATAGGAGGTCACATACTTTTTAACATCTACAAACAAAGTAGGCCAATAAAAACCAGCTCTCAGGATTTTGTCTGCAGTAGTCTTCCAGTAGAGATGTCCTCCACAACCACCTGCATGAAATTCTTGTAATAAATTTTCAGCTTCTTCTTTTAAAAAACAATTTTACAAAATCCCACTACGATCCTTCCAAAAAAGTACATTGTCTAATATACAAAATCTTACTGCCTTAAGCTTTAGAAATCTAGCTTTTGTTCTTGATAAACCAGGAGGATATTGTAAGTTTAGTAATACAAATATGATATCTACATACCATGGTGAATCTAAAAAGGCTTCACTGATCTCTAGAGTCTTCATCTCTTCTTGATCATCTACTTGGGAAATAAAATTTATGTCTAGGGCATGACAATTTGATTCAGCCATGATTTTGGCTAAACCTTGACCTTTTATCAGTTTTGTGGGTTTTATCTCTATGTCATATTCTAGAATAATAGAAATCCACTTATCTCTTCTTCCATCAGGACCATCCTGAGTAAGAATTTCTTTTACCACAACATTTGGGACATCAGAAATGATGTGAGAATAGAGAATGTATACTCTAAAATCTTTAATGGCCTTTAACAAAGCTAGGGCCTATTTTTCCATTATATTGTGTTTCAAAGTTGCATCTCTAAGTTTTTTTCTACATAAATCTATGGGTTGTTCATAACCCTGGTCATTTTTCTGCAGTAAAACTGCAGCAATGGTGTGGTCTGAAGAAAATTAAAAAATGATGAAATCCTTTTTAAAATCGAGACTTATAAGAACTAGAATTTTGGTTAAGGCCTATTTGATAGATTCAAAATATTGTTTGGCCTCTACAGTCCATTTAAGAACTGAATCTTTTTTCAGCATATTATTTAGTTCTCTAATTATCTCAACTAAATTGGAAATGAATCTTATTAAAAAGTTAATTTTTCCTAGAAATTCTTGTAACTCTTTTATATTTCTTGGTGGACTAATGTTAAGAATCACTTCTATTCTTGCAGGATCTATTTTAATTCCTTCCTTAGAAATTATGTGTCCTAGTAACTTACCTTCTTCTAGTCCAAATAAGGTTTTCTTAGTGTTTAATGAGATGACAAACTTTCTGCATTTGATAAAAACTTGTCTAAGATGATCCAAGTGTTCATAATCAATTTTAGAAAATATAGTTATGTTATCTAAGTAAATTACTAAAAACTCATGAATTTCCTTTGCAAAGGCTATATCCATAGCTCTTTGAAATGTAGACCCTTCATTCATTAAACCAAAATGAATTTTTACATAAATAAAAGCCCTAAGGAGTAGTAAAATTTTTTTTGGCTTGATCCTCTGGTTGGACTAAAATTTAGTTGTATTCTGAAAATCCATCTAAAAGTGAAATCCTAGAAGATCCAACTACCCTTTGTAATATGTGATCCATTTTTGTTAAAGGATAATTATCTTTTAAGGATACTTTGTTTACATTCCTAAAGTCAACACATAATCTAATCTCTCCTGTCTTTTTTTTTGTTGGAACTAGGTTAGAAACCCAATCAGAATATTTGATTGGTGCAATTATCTATGCATCGCAAATTCTTTTAACTTCTTTTTCTATTAATGGCATCAAAACAGGGTTGATCCTCCTTAACTTTTGTCTAAAGTTCAATTGATCTTCTTTTATAGGAATTTTATGTTGAATTATGTTGGTGTCATAGGATTTTAGGTCCTCATAACTCTAAGCAAAAACATCTTGGAATTCCTTAAAAAGAGCAATATATTTTTTCCTTTTCCTGTTGAGGTAAGGCTTTGGAAATTTTAATCATTTTGGGTATCAGTTCTGTGCCTATGTTGCATTACTCAATGTCAGATCTATGTGGCTCCATTTTGGGTTTTCTAGCAACATCATTTGAGTCAAATAAATCTTCTAAAGGAGTTAAACCTTTTGGTAAGAAATTATCTTTGAGATTTAATATCTCAGATTCTTCATCAATTATCTCATCAATTTCTACTCTCTCTAATTTATCTATATCTGATTGACTGAATTTAGTTGGTCTAGAAAACTTTACTTTATTTACATCTACATTATTCAAATCTATTTCATTATCTAAATCGTGATCTATGTTACAATCACTGTCTCTTTTACAGTTTTGAAATTCACCTTCAGTATTCATAAAATGGTAAATTTGTTGGTCTTGTGAAAAAAACTGCCAATATTTTAGGTTGTCTAGAATTATTGGTCTGTGTTTTACTTCTGTGGTGTACATATGATTGGGCTAAAAAGGTAAATTACAAGTACTAGAAAAGGTTGCTAAAGGGTGTGCTTGTAAGTTTTTCCTTCTTGGTATTGCAGAGAAATTACATTCCAACAAATCATCAATCAAATCTGGTACAGTCTCTCTATATCGGCCTAATCTAGGATAGTGAACAGAATATTCACCATTAATATTTTTTACAATTAACTCTGAATCTCCCATTATTTCTATACTTTTACCTCCTAAGCTTCTGATAATCTGGAGTCCTAAAATGAGGGCTTCATACTCAGCCATATTGTTGGTGCATTTGCAATTTAGTCTGAAAGCATGGCCTTTTGCATGATTTTTCTCTATATTAGTTATCCATACTCCTGCTCCTGCTCCTAACTTATTTACTGAGCAATCAAAGTATAAATGTCATAAAGGTTCACGAAATATATTCTCATTTTTTTGTATTTTCTTTTGATCCTTTGGTTTAGTTTTGATTTCATTATCAGTTTCAAAGTTACATAAGATGAAAGAGTCTAGATCAGTATGTGTACCATAAATTGGGTGATTTATTGATATTGTTGCACTACTTACCATATATTTCATCAATGTTTCCCTATAAAGCTTCTTTGGTTGACCAAAGACTAATATAGTAGCATATGACATGTCAAATTGTAGAGATCCCTGTAATTTTGCTCCCCAAGAGCGAGATAATAACATTCCATATTTGGGAGGGATATCAGCTACTAAAATGTCCATTAGTATAATTTTACCAGGATATTGAACTAATGTTACACACAAATATTTAATTAAACCTAGGCATTTTACTTTTCTTGAATCAAATGAAAATAAATCTTTGTAAGGCCTTCTAATGTCTACATTTAGAGTTTCCATTATTGCTTTGGGAATTAAATTGTGTGAAGCACCTGAATCTAACATTAAATTGTGTAAAATTTGGTCATGTATAGTTAAACTGATGTAAAATGGAGGGAATGATCCATCTTCATGCTTTCCATTTACATCTGGGCCAAAAATCAACTATGATTGATCATAATTCAAGTTTATAGAGTCTTCTCCATCATTTATGTTTAATGTTTCAGTAATGGTTGATTTATATAAATCACATTTTACCAAATATGTCAAAGGAATTTGTATTTTTAACTTTGGAATTTCAGTTTGTATATTGAATGAAGGTTGTGATTTACTTATTTGAATTAACTCTTCTTTAGTCACTGTAGTTTGAGTGGGTTTATCTTGTTTTTATACAGTTATGTTTTCATTTTCTGTTTGAGTTTCTTGTGTTTTACTGCTATTTGTTTATTTTCAGAAGGATTTTGTGAAGCAGTAGATGTTTTTTTCAGATTTTGAAGTGTCATAAACTGTTTTTGCAGTGGCAACTTTTGGATCTGCTGATTTTGGATCAGCAGTGAATGTTTTAGGATCTAAGTTTTTTTTTTTAACAGAACTAGGTGCTTTTGCAAAAGCAGATTTTTGTGAATTTTTTGTAGTTTGAGAAACTTCATTTGTTATGTCAACAATATTTTGACTTGGTTAAATTTTGGGGCTGGAAACTTTGTGGGATGAACTAGAGTTTTGGCTATTTTCGCTAGGGAGAATTTGCATAACTTTTGTTGTTGGGGCTTCTACGATTTTCTTATTTTCAATTTGTGTTGTTTTCTTAGTATAAGGTTCAATATTTTTCTTACTCCTAAGGTTATATTGCTTATGTACTTCGTTTATAGAAAAATCATAACCTTGTTTGTAGTCAAATGATTCACCTGAATCTAATTGAAGTCGTTGCATTTCAAATAACTCTTGATCTTCCTAAGTGAGAAAGATAGTGTTATCTTCATTTATTCCCATTATATTTATGGTATCCTCATCATCTACATTGTTTTGAGAAATTTTAGCATATTTCTCCTGAAATGGGGGTCTTATTGTCTGATTTGGGGATGATTCTTTTGATTTTCCTAAATTTGTGTTTTTCATAAAATTGGGATTTCTGATCTACTATTGATTATCCCATTTAGTTCTTCTTTCTGTGTTGTTTAATCTATCCATAATTCTCTCTAAATTTTTAGCTAACATATCTATTTTTGTGTCTGAACTAGAGGTTTCTTCTTCCATGGTTACTCTCCTCTCATTTCTTAATCTGGCCTTTTTAGCTAGAATGTTTACTTCTACACGTACAATATTTGTTTGATTCTTTCCAAAGTTTCTACATTTCTTTCTCTTAACTGATATGCCATGTTAGTGTCAAATCCATATGGGAATTTAAGTAAGACAGAGTCAGGAGTGGGTTTGAGATTTGCAGGAATTGAGTTGTAAATACTGTTATATCTAGTGCAGTAGTCTTGTACTGATTCATTACGAGCTCTTTTCATTGCATCAAATTCAGACAATATTTGGAGTGTATTTTTCTTCTTTTCGCATTTATTTAAAATTAATCTATGAAAAATTTCTAAGTCAGCTATACTCCCAGCAGTAAGACCTTTAAACCATTTTTTGAATTCTCTTGTTAATGTTTGTGCAAAAAACCTCATCTATACATCAGAATCATCTATTTCATGGAGTTCAAAATAATCTGTCATTTTATTTATGTGCTATTGTGTAATGTATTGTGTAGTAGCATCAAATTGTATTATCTTACTTTGGTAATCCTGAAGCATGTCATGAAGTTCTCCCGGAAGAACTAGGAGAGCGTACCTAGCAGCCATAGCTTGAATTCTAGATTGGCTAGGAGGTAAAGTAGAAGTGCTTGGGGCTGAACTGGAAGTAGTGGCTGATAAAACTAGATTATAAGATGCTGAACTAGAAAAAGTAGTGGATGAACTAAAGACTGAAGTTGAGGTACTAGGAAGTGAAACTGGAATATACAAAGAACTAGTAGGAAATGAGAATGATGTGTTTGAAATAGTAGAAGGTAAACTAGTGGATGAAATGGATGTAGGGGATGAAGGAAATAATATTCTAGGCTGTAACAGTAGTCTAGAGATAAATGGATCTGCATACTGTATGGTAGCGGAAACTATAGATGAAGTAGTAGTATCTAAATGAGGAATACAAGGTTTAGATGTATAGGCTAACAATTGTGCTAATTCAATAGCTTCATCAATTTCCTTAAGGATAGTAGCATTAACCTCTTCAAGTTTGTCTTGATTTCTAACTTCCTTTAATTCAGAATCTACTGCAATATTTTTCTGTTTTGTTTCCAAAAATGAAAAAAAAATAGGGTCTAAAACAACAGCTTTTAAATTATATTCAAATTTTCTCCTGAATAAATAATGTTCAAATTCCAAATCAAATTCTATATCATGTAGACTTACTAACTCTTGTGGTAATGAATTCACTCCTATTAATGAAACTATAGCATCTAAATCTCCTATCTGTTTTTTATTTTTTCCAATTCTGCCTGGATTGTCTACCATAACAACAGGTTTAGGATCCGGGTTCGACCTAGTATAGTAAATCTTCCTAAAAGCCAGAATTACAGTTTTTAATACTCACAACTTAACAAATAGTCTTAAAGGAAAAAGGATAATAAACATGATTTCCTTCAAGATCTATTTTACAAGTAACGATTGGTTAAGTTCCCCAGCGGAGTCGCCAGTATGTTATCACTCTAGTAATTCTCAAAGTTGTGAGATTTTGATTTATAGTTGTAAGAACTCTAGAGGTAACCACAAACCTACTTTTAAACTCTAGGATCTAGCCTTCCTAGGGTTTAGAGAGGGCTCTTTCTATAATATTTAACTTTGTTTTGTTTATAAAATATTAGGCTAGTTATGACTGTGCAATTTGGTTTTGGTTTGTTTGGTGTGGTGGGAAAAACCACTTATTGAGATGGATAGTGGGAAATCTGATTGTCCATTGGGCTAAGGAGTCAAAATTCAAGAAGACAGAAACTAGGATCAAGGTCAAAAAAGTCAAATGTTTTTAGGGCAAGATAGATAATCCTTTGAATATCTTGGAAGGTTGTTTGGTGAAGTGATTTTATTGGGATAAAGAGCAATGAAGGGTTCTTAGATCTGGAAAAGAGAAGAAGTAGGAAGAGGTCAAACGAAAGTGAGAGAAATTAAGGGTTCCCTACTCTGGAAATCAGAAGAAAAGATAGAAATGATAAACAGTAAAGAAAGAGTGCTTTTAACAAATCGTGAAGTAATACTTCTATTTATTCATTCAAATTTATAACACCTAATGGACGCATGAAACAAAGAAGATGAACAATGAAAAATAGAGAATACTTCACTTCAATAGCTCATCACATGAATCCTGAAATATGATGCTAGTTGATCTGATCGAGTCTGGTACTCAAAATTTGCAACAGACAAGCCTTCAAGTCCAACAAAAATGACTATAGAAATATTCAACAATTTATTCCACATTAGTACTTCTAAAGATAAAGTATTTATACAATATAGTTTACAAAATATCCTAGAATGATTCTACAAATTATCTATGGAAAATATAAATATCTTTACAACAAAATAGAGTTAGCTGCTTAACAAATTAGCAAGTTTTCCTATTAATCCAAATAAAATAGAAACTGATTGCAGATAAGGTGCAGTTGGCTACCTTGATGTCCTCTTTGCTGGCTCATATATTTCAAATTTGTTTTGAAATATTATCTTCAGTATCTTATACTCTTTCACTCTAATTCCCTGTAATCTGATGCTCTTTAATCTCTGATACTCTTTAACCTCTGTAAAATTTTTTTACTGCAGCAATAAATTCTAAAAAATCAGCAAGTTGTTTTCTTCATCTTATCTGCTTTTTATTTTCACAGCAAATTTATAAGTGATTTCCAAGCTTCCTCATTTAGAATTTGAATATTTTTCAGCCTCCTGAAATTCACATCTACCTCACTATATCTGGAAAAATTTGGTTTTATGACAAACAAATGTCTTATCACATGCTACAGATAGAATAAATCTTCAAAAATTCTGAGTAAGACCTTCCCCGTTGGAGTGCCTTGTCCACCTATCTTTTCAACTTGATCTTTTGCATATTCACTAATTTTCTTATTATAATCCTCATGAAGCATAAGCTTATCATTTATGACCAAAATGTTAGGCAAACTCATTTGCCTCAAATTTTCAAATTTAACCATAAACTTGGTTATGGTCATGTTCGTACTTTCACATTTCTCTTCAAGCTATTTCATTAGATTTTTCTTTGAGATGACATTCCTTATTTCAAGGATTGTCTCTATCCTATTAGTTATTTGTATTTATTCAAACTCCTACCTGTTTTTATTGTTGAGAAACTTGATCAATTCTATGGCTTGCTAAGGTTTAGTACCTAGCTCATCTTTGGTTTTCTGAATTTCTTCTAGTGCTACCTTTAGTAAATCTCTGTGTTCAAATATTAGCTAAGTTGAGGGCCACACATTTGTTAGTATGAATCCTTTGTCGAAGTGTACGAAAAAGGACCACTTTAGCTACGCATAACTAATAGCCCTAACAACAAAAGTGGCTGCCAATATCTTTAGATATGTGGTTAGTTAAACAAGAAAAGAGCTGCAAAACACCAGATCTATGCATGAAAAGACATTAAGCAGTAAAAACAAGGGTTTGATCCATATACCAATAGACAAGACAAGAACAATTTTTGAAAGAATTTTTATATTAATTGGGCACCTGGGAGGAAAACAAGAAGGCGTATCCAATTCTCCTCAGTGGGATGGGTTCTTGGAAGTCCTCAGCACTTCACATCTAACATTTCTCTCTCTTGTTGGTGTAGAAAACCCAATGCAAAGAATAGAGCTCAATGGGAGCTCACACAGCAAATGATGGAAAAATGGGACCAAGTGTATAGATCCAGAGTGATCTAATAGGCAACAAAAGGTGAAGAATGATGGAAAAAACCCTCCTATTTATAACAAAATATTGGGTCATTCTAGATCTTGGTGCATGATTAAAATAATGTTAACCAAATCTAGATCCACCTTTTATGGAATATTTTATTATATTTGTTGGAGGGAAAAGGTATTTGACTTGGGTCAAATCCCTTGATTAGTCAAAAATCAAAAAATAAATGATTTATTTATCTTTTTAACGATGTGGTTGGAAGATAATCAAATAAATAATGATTTATTTATTTATTTAAGGAAGTGGTTGAAAGATAATCAAATAAATAATGATTTATTTAATTATTTGTGGGTGATTTGGTCATATTTAACAAGGAATATTATCTAAATAAGATTTAAATAATTATTCCTAGAAAATAATAAGATAGATAAAGGTTTATCTAATTAATTTATTTGTTTTTGGGTTAAACATGATTGGGAATAATAATTAAATTATGGTTTAATTAATTATTCCATGAGGAAAATTAAACAAAATAGGTTTGTTTAATATTTCCTTTTGGGGTTTCCTATTTGGACCATAAACAACCTAATAAATGTGGTTTATTAAGTTATTTTACATAGTGAAAGCAATTTTACTTAGGGTAAAATTGGTCTTACATGGTGTACTTGGGTCCATCTAATGATAATAGGTTAGATGACCAAAAAATGGTGTAACAGATTGCCTCCCAGCGTGCGAGTGTCAGGAGCAAATCGTATGACCGAAGTACGTTGTAAGAACTCAATCACTAGACAACAAAAGGGAAGTCAGAGAGAGAAATGCAAGGTAGATAGTGTGATGAAGAACTAGACCCTGAGGAGACGAGACTCGCAGGTGCAACAAGTCTCTTTTTATGAGAGGGTACTTGTGCTGAAGGCGGCGGGGGAGGCATACCTATGCCCACCGAGACAAAGTACAAAAGAATAGTGTGTCCAGTAAACAAGGGACCAAACCATAGAGGACAGCCAGCATAATCGTGAGCCAGATAAAAATACAATGAGGAATCCCATATACATGCTGTGCAGGATATGACAGAGTAAATGCAATAATATACGAGTCGTGGGATAAATACAACCGTGTCACATAAATGGGGAAGGAGCTCACAAAATCTGGTGATGCATGCAAATCAAGAGGCAGCATAGTGGCGCAGCCAGCATCATCAAATATCCGGGGCATCGAAGGCTGCAGAGAAATTCATCCGAGCATGTGGGGGCTACCAGAGACATCCCCCTCATGAGGGTTGAGACATCTCACACAGGAATCATCGAGAGCCTCTGGCATGTCACGACCCATCAAGTATACGGATCTAGGTCATCTTCAGAAAATGGAGAAACAATCAAGTCAAAGGAAGCGATGAATCCCTTTGCGATCAAGGTAGGGAACACGGTTGGAGGCTGGAACCAGGGTACACTTGCCCTCCTAGACACAGCGTGCGGGAATGGACGCTGATGTCGACAGAAGGAGGTCTGCCACAGGTGAGGCAATGAGAAATCCTCAACTAAGGCGCGAGAGAAAATAGTAGAGCGACGAACAGACTGACACTAATGATGATAGGGAAATGGAAAGGACTGAGTAGCGAATGGACGACTTCCCTTGTTAGAGCATAAAGGGCATGAATGACATGGCAGCTACTAACACAATATCATAAGGGATAGGGGACAGTGTGACTGAAGGTCATAATGTGCGACACAAGAGAGAGACCAAGCAATGAAGGATGGAGGGCTATGGCGGGGTACAAAGGGACTCGGGATAGACTCCATGAATGCGATGATGACTCAACTTGGATGCGCTAAACAAGGGTGAATCGATGGTGCTGCCACACAGTAAAGGCCCAATGGGGGACCATGAAAACATGAGTACAAGGTGGGAACTCATGACGAAAATTGACACGAACATGGACAAGTATGGAGGCGAAGTGGTGCCCCAAGTACAAGTGTCGTAAGTGAGAAAATTCAATTTAAAGTGGAGGTGAATTGGCCCTTCTTGGACAAAATAGGTCCTGGCGAAGGATGAAAGTACAAAAAAGATGCTGGCTATCTAACAGAAAATAAAACACGCATCTCAGAAGGGAAATGCTAAGGGTAATATTTCTTAAGATAGAGTGCATTGCGAGGATTAGGAAGAGGATTGCCTTCGAAGTCCTCTAAAAATTATGCCCCTTTACCAAGATCCTTACTGATGACGTAAGGGCCTAGCCATAATGAGTCGAACTTCCCGTGACCAAGGACATCATGGGCCTGGTCATATACTAGAACAAGGTCGCCTTCGTGAAAAGGACGAGGCTGGACTTTTCGGTCATATTGAGCTTCAGTGTGTTTCTTGGTTGCTTCTATGGTTTGCAATGCAACACGGCGGTCTTCAGAGGCACACTCAAGCAGGGTAAGTCGTTGTTGTAGAGGTTGGGTGTTAGGGAGAAGTTCAACAGCCATATGAAGGGAAGGGATTTCACACTCGATCAGTAAGACAGCCTCCTCTCCAAAAATGAGGTGAGGAGGGTTATGGTTGAGGGGCATGGGTGCCCCCGAGCATGGTGTGGTCATGCCAAAATGTATTTAGAAAAAGGGGAATCTAAACACAGTTTAATGATGTGGTGTGCCATTTGTTCTTGTTATGGTTATGCAGTTTGAGAAAGGAAATGGAGGATTACCAATCTCTTTTGGTACTGCATATAGGGATCAAATGGACTTTAAGTTTCCGAGTCGGCATACCTGGTGTCACTATCCCAAAAAGAGGATTTGGAGATAATGAACTGATGCTCTCGTAGAAAAGCTATAGGTTGGTCAACAATAATGTCTAAGAGACTGGGTTGTTGATGTAAGATGAGGGAACGATAAGGGGTATCATCCCTAGAGTGATCTGAAGTGATATGGGACTCTAGAGGTTCTTCTAAATGTGGAAGAATATTGGGACTAAAGTCAACACGACCAGATACACTAGGAGAGTTGTGGAGAATTGCTTCTCTTGGTCTCTCAAATGTGGGTGCCCCCTTACCCAAACATTGGGTTTCAATGTAATGACCACAAGGTGGATGTGGTGTGAACGCCTGGGTTCGATGTAAGGGGGAATATATAACGTCAGGGGTGGGGATTTTTTCCATAATGTCGTCATCGCGATAGAAGATGGGGTGAATGGTGGAAGAAAGACCACCTGACGTGGTGAAGTGACCTGAATCATCATCATGAGAAGAGAGGTTCACATGTGCATCGTCATAAGGGGTGACCGAAGAGTAAGTAGATAAAGGATCTACCGATGTTGAGCCCAAGATGATCGCTGAAGGAAGGTCAAGCGAAACAACAGGGGAGGATTCAGATGGAATGTTCCCCGAGGGTCTCATGGATGATGATAGGTAAAAAATGCTAGACGAAGGCTCCATCATCTCGACATCAGGAGGGGGAATGTCAATGGGAGCAGTCGTATTTGGTAGTTCTGCTGAAGCAGAATGCGCAAATAGGGGAGAGGTGGACTCATTGCGCTTGGCCTCGAATTGGTGGACCGCGGCGATAGAGGTGCGGAAGTCCTCGAGGCGGGGACAAAGATGGGTGTAATGGCCATGGAGATCACACAAAGCACATGGGTGGTTGGTGTGAATAATCTTTGGGTTCATGGCCGTGGTCGCGGAAGGAACAGAGGCTTCTGGGACCGCGGACTCAGGGAACGTGACATTAACCATGGGCTTGAGATGAAGCAATTCAGGACAGGTATGGGTGGCGTGGCCGACAACGTCACACAAAGCACACTGGATGGTATGCTTTAGAGGCCGAGGAGGGGCAGGGTTTGTCGGGGTAGCCTTGTCCTTTGATTCCCCCTTGCGAGCTTTGCCCTTCTTACCCGAAGCGGTCAGAACAGGAGGTGGTTCCTGTTGAGGTGACTGAGGCACTGTTGCAGCGGGAGAAGTCTTGGGGACCGGTTGAACCGAGGTCAAAGCAAGATAAGGTTTGGGTTGACCAGGCAAGGTTGGGGCTGGAGGATCAAGGTACCAGATGGGAATCCCAAGGGTCAGGTTAGGAAGAGAGAGGGTGGCCATGACAGGTACCGTGGACACTCCTGGTGGGGGAGCTAGGAACGGTATCTGACCAGAGGGGTAATGGCCAGGTGGGACAGCTCCTAAATGGCTAAGGCTTGGAGGAACCATGCCAGGAGGATAAAGAGGCTCATGACTACCAACTGCAGGTGAAGGGCTAGGAGCAGGTTGCGGAGGGCAAGGTTGCTGACTAGCCGAAGCAGGTTGCTTGAGAGCAGCCCGAGACGATTGCATCATGCAAACATTCGATGAGTTGGGGTCAGAGATAGGAGGAGGAGGAAGACCAGGGAAGGTTCCGAGCAAAGAGGAGTCTTTGTAGACGCCAGGAGAGACACTGGTCAAGGAATCGACGGTTTGCTTATTGGCTACAGAAGAGATGGTCGTCTCAAGTGAGGTCTGAGATTTTGGCTCATGATATGTCAACTGGTCAATGGTGACTATCTTTCCATTATGAGGGAAAGACATCTTGCGGAAAATCACGTATGGGACAGCAGACATAGCATAGGTGTAGCTTCATCCCAATAGAATGTTGTAGTCTAGCGGGGCGTTGATGACTTCGACGTCAACGCAAACAGTCTTACCGGCAAGGGTGATAGGACAATTACGGAAGAGGCCAATGGGCTGGGAGGCGTGGTCGTCCCACGCTCGAAGGGTGATCGTGGAAGGGGCCAGCTCAGGGGATCTGAGTTGCTTCCAAACCGAAGCGGACATCACGTAGGTGGATGCCCCCTCATCAATTATACACCGGGAAATGTTGGCGTTCCAGATTTTGACTGGGATTTGGAAGGCGACGAAAGGAGGAAGAGGAGGATGGTACGATTGAGTGGCGTCGAAAACAATCATTTGGTCATCAACAGGATCTACAGCACCCACGACAGATAGTAGAGCCTTCTTTTGGGAAGGGCACGACTAGAGGAGTTCCAGTGTGGGAATGGCAGCAGGAGATTGCGCCAAATCATCTACTATGTTATACGAATGAGAAGCTCGACCGGAAGCAGCGTTTCGATGTAATGGTCCCGTAGGAATCTTGGTATGAACCTCAAATTTGGGTTGAGGGATATGTAAGGGGCCACTGGATGTCGAAAGAGGCTCTGTAGAACCTAAAGAAGGAGGCTCGGGGGCAGACTGAGCAGGAGGCTTGGGGTACTAGTAAGACCAAGTTTGAAGGTGAAGGTCGACGGTGGGGAATGGATCAGATTTCATCATGAGGATCTGGTAATCAGAAGAACCAGAAATTGAAGGTGGAGTGGAGACCCGCCCGTCAGGTGGTTGGGTAGCCACGAATCCTTGCTGAGGGAAAGGATCAGTAAATACAGCTGGTTGAGTAGAGGCCACATTAGGGGGAGCATGAGGGGAGGCATGTTGTCCTCGCAATGTGGCTTGAGACTCCCACATCTACCGCATCTGTGGTAAAAGGGGACAATCGTGAGTGTAATGACCGTAAACACCGCAACACGAACAAGGCTTCGTTGTGCACGAAAGGCCCGGCTCCTACCAATGAGGCTCGTCGTGTTAACAGCAGGGGTCAAAACTTTGAGGATTGGGTCCACGAGTACGAGGGGAAAATTGATTTGGATTGCCTCTCCACCTTCTTTGAGAAGAAGGGGGATTAGTCGCACCCTGCTGTGCAAATACTTGCCCTGAAGGGGGCTGTAGGTGCTGTTGCGGGGGTTGAGGAGGCAAGGGAGGTGGAAGCGCATATGCTGGAGGAGCTGGCATACCAGGCTGCAGATAAGGGTAATGGTTAGGTTGGGCAGCATTGAGGTAAGCAGGAGGTTGGGCAAAAGGAGGAGGCATGCCGTATCCTGGATACATGCTACCGAGAGGGGGAAGAGTGCTAGAGGTGTTGGCCCCTCCCTGAGGGAGACCATAGCCCATAGGAGGTTGAGCGTACGGATGGGAAAGGGCTCCAACGATACCGTCGGCGGAATGAGATGCCCCCGGGGCGTTAGCACCACCGGGCCTGGGGAGGTCGATGACTCGAGACAAACATAACCAGACTGGGCGTAGATCAGGTCATATTTCAAGGCTATTTGGAGGGCGGCTTCTTCGGTTTGAGGGAAATGGGAGGCGACATCTTTGCCAATGGGAGCTAAGAGAGACTGAAGGAACCAGTCCATATAGATCCGATCTTCGAAGGGGGGAGCTCGACATAAGTTGCGTCTTCGTCGCCATTCCTGAACATGGGTAGAAAGGTTAGTTGAAGATGTTTGCTTGAAGGAAGTCAAGAGCTCCGTACCGGTATCGTATCGGAGAGGGAGCTGGAAGTAAGATAAAAAGGCTTGGGCAATGGTCGCAAAGGTGGTATGGGAAGAGGTGGCTTGGTCTACATACCATTTACAAGCTTCGCCGGTAAGCGTGCGTTGGAACAAACAAAGACGAATGGAGTCATCGGTAATGGAATTGGAGGAACACCACATGTGGAAAGATCGGACATGATTGGTTGGATCTTCTCCAGCAAGGCCTTCGAACTTAGGGATGTCGAAGGGGAGCTTGGTTGGCATAGCAGGCCAACCAACATCGTGGCGGATAGGGTCATTGATCAACTGATTGAAATCGGGGAGGCTGAGGCCTGCAATGTATGGCAGCAAGGGTATGGCCGAGGTAGTTCCTGTGGCGGTTCCGTTAGTAGTGGTTCCGGCATTAGGGCCTGGAGCACCGCTAACGTTAAGCTCCCGGACTGCATAGTGAAGGGGTGACAGGGGAGAACCGTGTATGAGAAGGAGAACTACGAATCAGGAGAGGAGCCTGAGAGGGACGGGAGGGAGGACTGCTCGACGACGCAGGCAGAGTAGGTCGACGACCGTGAACTGAGGGTGGCCGTCATAGTCTCAGAAAGGCACTTATGGTGCAATGATGACGGAAGAAGGGAAACAGACATAAGGGTAGTGCGTATTTAATCAAGTGAGGTCAAGGGCAGAAAAGGTGCAGTGACAATTGATTTTAGAGTCTTTGCCAGGTGGTGTTAACCAGGCGCTTCTTCACTTAGGGTCAGTGTGTGGCGTGCATTAATTTTAATTTTTAAACCCTTTCCATTTTGAGAGCAAGAAAAAAGTGTGCTACGTAACTGAAAATAAATCTGCAAAGAACAGTATATAATGCTGAAATAATAGAAAATTAACAGCTACTTGTGCATCTATCTAACCCAAGAAGGCGGGTCTCTCAAAACTAATCTAAAAAAGGGGAAAAATGTAGGCAAAACACATGGAAAAGAGGCCAATAGATCTAAGGTCAAAAGTGACAGGGATCTAAAGGATAAAGCTGTTGAGAAGAGGTGCAGATCACAACCAAGAGACAAAAGCAAGGTGGCTGGAAAAAGGGAGGAAATCAACAAAAAGTGGAAAGGACAGGGAGGAGGTCCTAAAGGGAGGTCCAAACAAAACGATAAGAGGTTATTTGAAAGGAAGAAAGGCTGATTAGAAGAGGTCTAAAAAGAAGGTATCAGATCTAGAAAAAGAGGGGCTGAAACTCTAAAAAAATTGATCTGCAACAGATAAAAACTCTTCCACAAAAAGTGGAGGGTAATGAAGCCCTAAGGGGCTATTTTCCCACTTAGATGAGAAAAAAAGATCAGAAACAGGTCGAATTGGGCTGAGACAGAGGCTGGAAAACCCTGACAGAAGCTTCAGAAAAACCCAGAAAAATTGCAGAAAAACAACTGAAAAATGGGCAGGTCACAGTTTCTGACCTGTTTTCAATGCAGGTCGCAGAAAAGAGGCTGAAAAGTGTGACCTGGAGGTCCAGGTTGCAGTTTTTGGGCTGAAAAGTGTGACCTCCCGTTTCGTTTGTCTCGGCGGCAGATTTTCAGAAAAGTTGTCGTCTCAGTTGCGGCTGATGTCTGTCACCTGCGCAATAGGGCCAGAAACACGCGAAAGTTAAAAAGTTTAATGTTATAGGGTTTTATGTGAGAAAAACAACATAAAAATAGGAAAAATGAACAGCTGAAAAGAAACCCTAGGGTCTGAAGTAGTTGGATATGCAGGAATATGAAAAACGACAACGGTCGTAATTTAAAACCCGTGTGGAGTCATCATTTGTTAGTATGAATCCTTTGTCGAACTGTACGAAAAAGGACCACTTTAGCTATGCATAACTAATAGCCCTAACAACAAAAGTGGCTGCCAATATCTTTAGATCTGCGGTTAGTTAAACAAGAAAAGAGCTGCAAAACACTAGATCTATGCATGAAAAGACATTAAGCAGTAAAAACAAGGGTTTGCTCCATATACCAATAGACAAGACAAGAACAATTTTTGAAATAATTTTTATATTAATTGGGCATGTGGGTGGAAAACAAGAAGGCGTATCCAATTCTCCTCAGTGGGATGGGTTCTTGGAAGTCCTCAGCACTTCAGATCTAATATTTCTCTCTCTTGTTGGTGTAGAAAACCCAATGCAAAGAATAGAGCTCAATGGGAGCTCACACAGCAAATGATGGAAAAATGGGACCAAGTTTATATATCTAGAGTGATCTAATAGGCAACAAAAGGTGAAGAATGATGGGAAAAACCCTCCTATTTATAACAAAATATTGGGTCATTCTAGATCTTGGTGCATGATTAAAATAATGTTAACCAAATTTAGATCCACCTTTTATGGAATATTTTATTATATTTGTTGGAGGGAAAAGTTATTTGACTTGGGTCAAATCCCTTGATTAGTAAAAAATAAATAAATAAATGATTTATTTATATTTTTAAGGAAGTGGTTGGAATATAATCAAATAAATAATGATTTATTTAATTATTTTAAGGAAGTGGTTGGAATATAATCAAATAAATAATGATTTATTTAATTATTTGTTGGTGATTTGGTCATATTTAACAAGGAATATTATCTAAATAAGATTTAAATAATTATTCCTAGAAAATAATAAGATAAATAAAGGTTTATCTAATTAATTTCTTTGTTTTTGGGTTAAACATGACTGGGAATAATAATCAAAATTATGGTTTAATTAATTATTCCATGAGGAAAATCAAACAAATATAGGTTTGTTTAATATTTCCTTTTGGGGTTTCCTGTTTGGACCATAAAAAACCTGATAAATGTGGTTTATTAAGTTATTTAACATAATGAAGGCAATTTTACTTAGGGTAAAATTGGTCTTACATGGTGTACTTGGGTCCATATAATGATAATAGGTTAGATGACCAAAAAATGGTGTAACAACATTATTGATGGCTTCAATGATTTTGTTCCATAAATATTTTTTCACATATGACATTGGATCCTTTAAGGTTAATTCCTTTTGTAACTTCTTCAGTTCTTCATTTAACCTATTAGCTCTTTACTCGTGAGTTTTTTCATTTATCTGAGCTAATTTATTTGTATTCTCAAGGTTATCAATCATCTTTTTCAATCTGTTAATTTCACTTATATGAAGTGACATTTCTTCCATGGCTTTTACTGGTTTACTAGACTCATATGTGGGCTGAGTTGTTGTAGTCGATGACTTTGTAGCTGAAGTTGTAGATGATGTCACTAGCATTGTAGTAGCCAGTGGTTCTTTGGGTGCCAACTCTTCTGCTACAGTTGAAGGCACAACTGTTGTCACCATAGGAATAAATGTGCTGAGTTTCTTGAGCTTTTATTGTTTCTCTTTCATGGACAAATTTGTCCATTTGAGTCTCCATTTCTTTGATCTGTCCTGTTAGCTGAAACATTAAGTTCATCATATCACCCTTATGAGTCTATTCTTGTATAATTTATTTGGCTTGAGGATGTTCAGTTGATGGAAGTTTAAGATATTTCCTAAATGCTACAATGTCCTCATTTTTCTACTAATAATTATGCTGCTTTCACATTTTCACGACCATATCCTATTTGAAGAACTAACTCTTCTAAAGACTTAATCCTTAGGTCTTTAACACACAATGAGGCTTTGTCAACCTTAATCTGATATTTCATGTTTAAGATTGTGTTCTGAAGTTTTTTAACACTCATAGATTTGGTTGTAATGGTAGAATACAACATCTCTGTACTCTGTCTATGAAATTTTATTTGATCAAGTGCATGATTTTTCTCTGTTTGTACTTCTAGATCAGTCTTTTTGTAGTTTGCAACTGTCTTTGGAGTCTTCACTGTAGGATGTAACACTAACATGATCAAATTTTTATTTGAGTAATCAAAGGAAGATAAAAGTTTGTTTTGTACACTTGGTGTTTTCTTCAAATATTGAGAGTGAATCTCATTGTTTATCTCTTCATTCTTTATCTTGATCTGCTTGTACTTTTCCCTGATATCAAGAAAGTTTTCCTCTATTTTCTGTGAGGATGATGCTTCTAAATTCTATTGTTTCTCTATCATCTGTGAATTTTAATTATCATTCTTCCCTTCATTCAAATTCTCTGTAACTGATTCATTTCTGATGACTATAGCTGCAACTTTATTAGTTACTGGGACATCTGTGTCTTCAACCTCACTAGTCACTTTCTCTTTACCCACTAGATCTGTTTTATGCTTTTTATTATATATTAATTTTAACTTAGTCTGATTAGTGGTTTCAACAACACAATAGCCTTCTTCTCTGGCTCTCTTGGTGGATTTCTCTGTTTGATCTACATTTTGTAAATTGTGACTAGTATCATCTTGCTTTACTGCATCTATTAAAGTGTTTTCTGTCCACTCAGTTTGATTGACATAATTCTCAATCTCTGGTTTTTTCTCATAAATGTAGGGTGTTAGTTTACACTTAACCCTCATTTTAATCAATATTCCTTGTGGATCATAATTCCAGGAGAAACTCTCTTCAAATTTGTACTCCAATAATTTTTTGGCTACTTCTATCTCTGCATCTCTATGATTACAAATAAATGGTGCCACTTGATTCTTTAGCTTGAATTTTGTTTTCTTCTTAGGTAATAAGAAGTTAATAAAATCAAAATTCAATATTTGCGTGATATATTCCAAGGCAGAAACCCTCATTGGTACAAATTTAGGTAGTTTGTAGGGTAGAAGATTAGAGCCAAAAAACTCTGATTTCTGTGTGTTTTTCATACAAATACCAATCTCTAGTCCTCTTTTACTCAAACAGCTGTAGGATTTTCTTCATTTCATTATTAATCCTTGGATGTTTAGTGTTGTTCAATATATTGATCAATGGATGGACAAAATTATCAGTAAACTCTGCAAAAGTGAATTCAGAGGACTATTTTCTAACCAATGAAGTCTAGAAGATGACTAAAAGTGGTTTTTATTCTATATCAAGCTTCTATAGAGTTATAGGGAACTTATCTGCTTGTAAATACAAGAACATGTGGAAGAGAAAATGTGTATCTAAACACTCCTTCAGTCGGTAACTTGATCAACTAATCATGGATATTGTCAGAAATGTACTCAGCATAATCGAAAATTACAGAGGGAGGTTGTCATGGTGTAAAAGTAGATTTGAACCCTTGGATGGACTCATCAACATGTTCATCTGTAAAGTATCCTAGGATGAATGACAAAATGGAAATGATATGTCTAGAATCCTCTCGGAATTTTGATGTAGAATATGGAGGATTGATTTGAGGAATTTCCACATGTAAGGGCATGAATACTTGGAAAATCTGAAATATTTTTGGAAAATCAAGGCCAATATACAACTTAGTAAGTGCCTCTATTGAGAAAGGAACTGATTTAGGATCTATTTTGAGTTGTAACATCTGGTTTATGGAAGTAGCAATAATAGTAAACAGTACCTCTTTGTTTGCATTCAACATTGCCCTGTTTTCAGGTGAATAATAAATTTGACGCAACCTAATCAGATATGGGCATGGATAAGTAGCTGGAAAAACATATTTGGAAAGGTTTGACTCCTAAATCTGGACTTCTTCCACCTGATCTAAGGAATTTTCATAGCTCCAGCAGTGGAGGTCTAATAAATTGAATACAACAATAGGATCTGCTATTTTATAGTCAACATATGCTAATGGATTGTGCTCAATGTCTACAACAGGAGGTCGTAGAGGATTCACAATAATGGTAGTTTTGGAAGATGCAGTTGGAGTAGATTTAGGCATTTTTAAGCTTTTAGGAATACAAAAACTCTGTTTTTAGGTTTTTTGATTACTTATATAAGATTAAACATTTTACAAAAGTATTTTTTGATTTTGACAGAGGTTCTTGGATTTAAAATAAGAATAATATGGCTCTTTTCCTTGATTTTTCCTTCAATTTTTGACTTTCATATGTATTTCGGACTCTCACTAGTTAGAAAACAAGAAACAGGGGTTTCTTTGGATTTTTCAATGCATAATTGGACTAACAATCATTTGAAATAAAGCACAGAGGTTCAGGCTACCTTCAGAGGATTTGTGTGCTTTAATAAGAGTTTTATATAGTCTTGGAAAACTAAAGAAACTCAATATTTTCCTTAAAAAGGAGTGTAGTATAAAACATGTTTTCGTAAAAAAATTTCCAGGGTTTAGCTTGTTTTTGGTCCTTTTTTAATAGGCTTTCCTGGACGAATTTAATCTTTGATTGTATTTATTTCTTTATCAATGTTCATTCAAACTGATAACTGGGTCGAATTCTTTGAGAAATACCTGTGTTACATAGGTATGGGTGTGTTACGCAGGTATGGGTATTTGGAAATGGCTCTGAGGCATTTGATATGCTTTTGGTATCTTCTGGAAGTAATGTTGGGCTTTCACCAATATTCAACGTTGAATATAGTCTTTACACTGGTTCTGGGCATAAAAATCATATACAGGTTTCCTTCTCTGAGTCGAAACATCCAATACAGTTGATGAGTGCAGAAAAATGGATAAATGGTGCGTTTTTAGTGTTTATTAGAAAAATTAGGGTTGAATTGTCCTGCAATAAATGACAGTCATATCGAGAAAATAAGAAGTTTTGTAGCTTCACAGGATAGAAACTGCGAGTGGTTATCATGTGGGTCTAAGTTGGTAAGTCGTTTGAAATGAATCGGATGCAATCCAATGAGAATAAGCCATGTGGAGGAGAGAGGAAAACGCTAAACAACCTATTTCGCATAGGAATGAAAAAATTAACATCGCACAACTTAAATTGCGATATGGGAAATTGATCGTAAGATTGGGAAGGACTCATGCAAATGGTCAAGATTTAATTTGGAATATCCTCGAGATTTTGGAGTGGGTCCGGGTTTATCAATGCAGTGGGATAGGTTTTTTAACATTATAAATATAAAATTAAAAATGTGTAAAACCTTGGGTTACATTATAGGCGGAGGGATAGAGTTTATATACATTAAATTAAAATATTTAACATATATTTAAATTATATGGCGCGAGTTTATTATATAGTATTTAAACATTTTGACAAGTGTTGAAGAACCATAGGGGTGGGGATTATTTTTGTATTTTGATATGTTTAAACCTATGGGAACAAAGGGAGGGATTTTATTTTCAGCAAATGGGACATATAACATAGGTTTTGAACTTTAAAATAGTGGGTTTTTGGGCTTATTTATATATAAGGGATTTATTTAATATACGTGAAGGGTATAGAATAAGGAGTTAATAAATATAAGTTAGAAATTAATATGAAATGAAGCTGTAATCTAGGAAATGAATAAAAATACAAAATTTAAAACTAAGTAAAGTGTAAAGATAGAGAAATAAGCATAGTTTGTCCCATTATTTTTTTTCACACTTAAACTTAGGATAAATGTATTTTATAGGTTTTTTGAGTGTTTTTTGAATGGAGATGAAATTAATTATGTAGGGTTTTTACTTTTACTAAGAAAAAAATTATTTCTACTCAGGAAAAGGGATCATAATCACGGATGAGGGTGAAAATGCTGATGAAATGGGTTTTATGTAAGGAATTCAATATTTTTTACCAGTCACTTATTGAGCCTTGGGTCCGGTCCCAACAGAAGTCAGAGAAATGCCATGAGCCTCTTTAACTAAAGGTTTAGAATACTGAATCATTGTGGGGGATTGGAAATTAGTAATTTTTGCCCAAATGATTCTTTATTACATGTTTTACACAACTGCTTTCTACCTACCCATCATTATTTCTAATATTTTTTACTTGATTTTCATGGGTGCATTTAAGCTTGCAACCCTAAATATATTTTTCTTTCAAAGCATAAAAACTATCTAGGCCTAACCTTATTTCATCCGAGGGCTCAGATTTAACTGTTGAGCTCCTCATTTATTCTCTAACTATATAGTGATATGCCATGTTTAAACTATTTGACATATCTTTATTCTCTATCTAAAACATGAAATTCAAAGCATGAAAAATTAAGATTAAATTGTTTAACTGATCATGGATTATGGCATTTAATGACAATTTGCACATAATCATTATTCTTGCAGTAAAAGTAAATAGTAGTGGCATTTTTACTTGCTCACTTTCATGTCTTATTTTATCTCTTTTTTCTTTTGGGGTCTATATTTTTTATTTTTTCTAAGTCCTTTGATAGTTCTTTTAGGAATTTTACCCTCTTTTCATTTTTTTATTATTTTCAAATATGGGAAAACAACTCGCAGAAAGAAAGGTATGTACATATTTACAAGACTATCAAAGTCAATTCAAAAATTATGAACCCTATTATTATAGGACCCTAACAGAAGACAAGAGTAAATATGCTTTGAAGGATCACTGCAGTAAGGAAAACACATCAACAGTCAAGGGTAAGTCTGCTACAACAAGGTACCTATGATTAGTGTTTGAATTTTAATTTGAATATCATATTTCACATGTGCTTTTGCAGGAAAGTGTAAATATTTTGTATGTATGTTTGATTGGGTTTTTTTTTAAAATTAACATATTTACATTTGAATTTTGAATATTTCTCTGACATATGGTTTGTAGGACAATGTAAGTACTTTTTTTTTTTATATTGCTTTGGGTCTTGGTCATTAATTCATGTGCATGATGGAGAACACAATAGGACAACTCAGACACATACTAGAAGGACAGTGCAATGCTAAAGTACCATTAGTTGAAGCAAACACAACAATAGCCCAACAAATACTAGTGTTCAAGGAAGCAATGTCAAGTCAAGTATCAGGTCATGTCAAAGGTGAGCCTTGTAAAAATCATCATTGTAATATTGTAAACGAGTCATTATTGTAAAAGAGCTAATCTTCCTAGAGTTGGAGAGGCATTTTTGGGAGGTATAAGTGTCATTTTTGGATAATGTTATGGTTGGGTTGGAAGTGATAGTGTGATTAGATGATTGGTCTAGTCAAGAAAATCATTGTGAATCATATTGTATCATGGATCATTTTCCTTGGTATGAGAGTCCACACTCTTGTCTTGTTTCAGATCATTAGAGGGTGGCAGGGTAGTTCTAGGTTGGTGCACAAAGTCACCTATAGGTTGGAGCCTCTGAACACTTCAGGGTGATACATCAGTTTAGGATGTCAGGGCATCAATTCAGTTGAGTACTGAAGAAACCAGGGCATTGGGGTGTCCTTTCAATGGGAGCTAGAGAAGAATGTTTTTCTAGAATTATAGGAAGTTGTACCTTTCATTTCAGTTGGGTATGAATATTAAAGAATTTATTAGAAAAGCATTCGGTGGTTTTTGACCTGGAGGGGGTTATCCCCCTAAAATTCGTGTGCCTATTATGTTCTATTATTTAATTTTGTTACTGGATAAACATCAATAATAATTGAAGATTAAATAATTCTATGAAAAGATTTAAAAGTGATAATTGATAATAAATATTGATTCACCCCCCCCCTTACTATTTCCAACACTAGCAAGGCTAAGCTAGAACTTTGAATATGACATCAGTGCGAGCATGACACCAAGAAAAGCACTGACCCAGGAAAATAGAAATTTGGCCAAGTTTTTTCAGTAATCTTCAAAGGAAGTTTTCTTTGAATATTCAGTGGATTACTTAACATATTTCTTCATTGTGGAAACATTTCACATGATATGTGATGAGGTATTTCAATATCAGCGACGGGAAAATGAGCATGGTGAAAAATCACTATGTAACATATTCCCTCGAAGGCATGAAGGAATAACGCAGAGTGCTGGTTGAAATGATTTATGAACCAAGGCAAAGAGCTCAAACTAGCTGCAAAAAACCTCCCAAATCAAATATATTACAATATATGACATCACTGGTATGAATATTCCTAACCACATAACTTTTCAATAGGCATCAAATAACACATGAACCCATAGCATGGTGGCTGCCATCCATCTAAAGAGATCATATAAATGGATCCGTGGTATGTACACAAACATACATATAGTTAGGATCATCTATACAATCATGAATACTTAATAACTCCTCACAACTCAGATAAAAAATCAGACGTAACCCAGGGTCTTCACCGAGATCTAAATCAACCTAATATACGAATCTGGCCATGCGAATAAATTTTTTGGTGTTGAACATGGTAGAAACCACCTGATTACCAGTCAATGATGAAAACTATTAACATGTATGAGAGAGATCGCCAATAATGACGATGGACCTCAAGGTACAACATCACAATATACAAGTGTGAATGAATGTGTTGAATTTGAACACATGCAAAATCATTCGATTGAAGGCCAGTGATGTGATCCTATCATTGAACATGAATAAATTTCCATTAAGGCATGCAAGATCCAAGGTACTGAACGTAATTTTCTAAATCGCCTTCCCAGATAATGATTTGAAGTCAACAAGAAGTGATTAAGAAAAGGAGGGCATGATGATTCCCACATCACCGATATGAAACAACAGATATCTTAAGATGATAGGTGTGATTCAAGATTGTAACAGAGGAGGTCATATAAGTAAAGGATGTTTGACAAAAAGGACTTCTCTTGAACATATTTGCAACATGACTCCAGATTGTGGTAGCATTTGACTCAGATATGATCATAGTTCATGCTGACAAAAGTGGTAATCAAATTAGAGGCAAACAGATTTCCCAAACCCATGGAGGAAAAGTGACGAATGTAGGATGTCCCCAACCTGACACAAACTATAGATAAGTGTGATGTTCAAGAGAGATAAGCCACCCAAAATACACATAGGATGTTCACTTTCAATTTTCCCCTGTTATTATAATGATTACATATTTATTTTTCATAGCCAATGTGAAGAGGATAACATATGCTAAGCGATTAATTTTATTCTTCAAATGAATCCATCGTAGTAAGTTCAATGATCCCTAGGGAAGAGGAACTCGGTCTCATCATGGTGATAAGTCTTTCATCACTTAATATTTAACAAGTCCAAAGAAACAGTAACTAGGTAAGTTTTCATGTTTAAACAGTTTGAAAAGTGACAAAAAGGAAATTCCATCATATCGCTTTTCATAAATCATCTCTCGAATCTGAAAAGGTAGAAAAAAATATTTAAGAGAACCTCTTGACCATGTTTTATGAAGGTATTCATTTTTCATAAATAGTAAATCTCATCCTGAAAAAAGGGGTAAAAATATACTGAGTTCATGTCAATTCATTCACTCTAACGAGTCCAAAATGACAAGTACTCAACAATATTTTCATTTTTCGAGAGTCAGAAAAGAGATAAAAGAAGACACCTCCTGAAGGAACAAGTGGTATGAAGGATAGAAACTAGTTTCAGATATTATGGAACTGCTAAAAACATGTAAAGGTCAAGAGGTTGGCTAATAAAACCTTTCATCATAATGGTTCCACAGGAAAGGCTAAAAAAAACAAGTGAGAGCATATGATCGGCCAAGAAGATGGTGAAGGTGGAATGAGAAAAATAGGTCCATCTGTAAAAAAAATGTTGATAAAATGGCAATCATGAGAGGTAAAATGATAATGGTTTCATTTTTACACAAGCTTGAAACATGGAAACTATGCTTGAAATTGGTTTCATTTTTACACAATTTTGAAACATGTGGAAAAAACTATTCTTGAAATTGGTTTCATTTTTACACAGGCTTGAAACAGAGATAAAGTGTGCTTGAAACTGGTTTCACTTTTACACAAGCTTAAAATGAAGATAAAATATGCATGGAATAACTTTCATGCCCCTAGCATGGTAACTCAATTCGAGGTGCATTCCCCCCAAGTTTCATTTCATTCACCTAAGTAGACTTCCCCTTACTAACAAGTGGGTGGAATGAAGGTTCATTTACGAGATCACGTGAAATACTCGACTAGGAATTTACAAGATGTAATGAAATACTCGAATTGAAATGGGTCTTGTTTCTTTTTTTAATGAGGTTTAAAAAGTAAAAGAATTATCTTCATGACACCTTCTTTCATTGTTTAAGGAGCTTGACACAAGAAAAATAACTATGATCCAAAGCACTTGTTTCATTTTTTAAGGAGTTTGACACAAGAAAAGGAACTCTGCTCCAAGGACCTTGTTTCATTTTTACAGAGCTTGATGGAAGAAAAGGAATTTTTCACTGAGATACATGATCATGGCCCATAAAATGTCATGGCTTCCAAGAGATTCTCATCATACGAGAGAACAAAATTGTGGAAATGAGGGTCCAATGCCTCCAGTACATAGTGCACTATATCACTGAATGGATCATCAGTGGACGCGAGCACGAAATAGGTGGCCACAGAATTAACCTGTGGTAGGGAATATAGTAGTTGCAAGTGAGGACAATTAAGGTATTATGGTTGATTGGGAGCAATGTTAGGATTAAAGAATGAAACATGATCAATGGTCACAATTCTTCCTTCATGTGGAAAACACATAACACGAAAGAGAGAAAAGACAAGAGCTCTCATGACATAAGTATTGTCACGCCCAAGGAGTAATTTTAAGTCCAAAGTGCCTTGGAAAACCATCACATATATATAAACATTCCGCCCTTCAAACATAATATGAAACTTCCGAAGGATCCCTAACGGTCAATTGGTTCCTCTGTTATACACCAACACATTTTCGGTAATAGACAGAAGTTGCAGAGAGTTGAAAGCTTACCAAGGAGTTCAGGACATAATACTAACAGATGCCCCTTCATATATTATTGTGCTAGGCATGGCCACATTATAGGCATGTAATGTGATCTGAAAGGGAACGTAAAAAGGAATATGATATCATGTAAGTCGAATCCAATAAAAGGAAGTGATAAGACTACTTATAGAGGGTGTCGTGTGAATGGGCGAAATGCCCCCTAGTGTTACAGGAATGAGAGGATCTCCCTCCTGTACCATAGGAATGAGAGGATTTACCTCCAATTAATGGGAATCTGAAGAAACAAAAAGAACCTCAGTGGTATCAGGTGAGCTCTCTACCAGAATGACTTGATCAACTAAAGGTTGAATGAGGTCAACCATTTTCTCAACCAATGGTTGGTTGGGAACGAACCTGCAGGGTTCACTTTTGGAGAGAGTGGGATTGAGTAGAGATGACTTATGATCAATCACTTTATCAACTAGTGGAGGATCAAATTAAATCTTTCGATAACCAGCACGAAGAAAAGGCTAAGAAGTAGTAAGGTTATCCAACACCTTCGAGGCTTCATCCATATAAGGACAAAGGTGAATGGGATGATTCCATCCACATAGCCTACACTGAGATTTGAATTTACCCTTTTTTCCATGGGCCTTATTATCACTAGTCGAGGGTTTGTTACCAACATAATCTTCTAAGGCCGATGACAAAGGTTGATTTAAGTCAGTGGACCATACTTCTAGTGTTATAGGAATGCCAGGACAATCATTGAGAATGTGGTCATCCTTACATAGCTTGCAATGGAATTTGAATTTGTGGGATGGAATGGAAGGTTTTTCAACATCTGTTGCATTATTTGCAATGGTTTCTTGGTTTCCCCCTTGATTTTTTTCTTCTTATTCTTCGTCCTCTTCTTCTTCTTCTTAGCCTCCTGGTTACTAGAATCTGCACTTTCACCACGCGAAGAGGAAGAACGGGGTGAAGAAACAGGTGAAGAAGGCGATGGATCAACTTAAAGATCAACATGAGGTTGTAATGTTTAGGTGAAGCCGAATTGATTGAAAATCAACTTGGACATTTGGAACCATGGGGGTTGAAAATAACCAAATTGGAAAACCAATGGTTAATCCTGGGAGGGACAACATTGCTATATAGGCAGTACCAAAATTTCCAAAAGAATGAAAAGGACCGGGATTCCAATACGAGGGATTCCTTGATTGGTAAAATAAGGAACTATTTCCATTAGTGTCAACCTAAGATGTGCTAAGGAGTTGTGCACGAGTAATATGTTATTCCATGGGCAATAAATCTTAGAAATTAAAAACAAAATAAATTAGAAAGGGTGAACTAGGCATAAAGGATTATCAAGTATCTGTGAACTGCAATATACACCTTAGAAAATAAATTTACCAATAACTTAATGTACAACAACCAATATCCCCAAATTCTATGTTCAGTGTATCACGTTTACAAGGTGAGTGACTCAGTTACCTATGGCAAGTTTGCAACCTAATAGTGTCTCCAAGAATATACATGACGATGCGTGAGAGTCTATTCCATAGTAGTTTTGTCTAATGTGTAATCGTTCGATCAGAGTGTTAGCCACCCATATTTTTCCATTATATCAACTGGTGGCTAAATATTCTTTGCAGCCTTCAAGAAACAAATTCAGTCCTGAAGTTTTTGGTGCTTGAACTCTTTTGGTAAAATCATAAACTGCTAGTTAGATCTTCATACATTTCCTTCTCCCAGCCTCTGATATTCCACAAAAATTCAAGTCAAATACTGCTGCATCCCTTTTCCTTTCCCCTCCCTTGCTTCCATCTTACCTTCATTCTCCAATTTCCTTTATTTCATAAAAACTTCACAAAACCATATGTTATTCCTTATCCCTTCATTAATCTCCTTTCCTAAGGCTAAAAACCCATTTTTTAACCTTATCGGAATTATTTTTCCTTTTGAAATTCTTTGGAAAAACCATAGAAAACACATGTTTCTATGCGTTAGGCTTAGTCCCCTCAGGCTACGCCCCCTGCCTTTTCTTCATCCACATGCCCGAGTGCCAGGACCGACCACTCAGTCCTAAGGTGCCAAGCCAAGATGTAACCCCTCTCCGTCCTTTTTCCTTTAAACATTCGAAAACCCATCTTTTATAAGGTTTTGGCGTGAAATATTAAATTACATGTTTTATTGCCCCAAGTCCTTCTCAGCCGTCCATCTACTCCCTAGATCCGACGGAGTGGAGCGAGCCCCACCTGGCGGATCCCCCTCCCCCGTGCCCTTTTCCAAAAACCGTGGTTTTCATCCCGCACCACTTTTCGTCGGGTGGCGGTTTTATCCTGTCAGCCAGCGATTCCATACGCTGGCTGACACGTGTCCTCCACCTCGTTCCAAAACCGCCGCACTGTCACATCGCCCGCGCATTATTCTTCGGACCATAGCCCCGCAGCCGGATTCACCTCCACCGTCGGATTTGGGCCCTCCCATCTAACGGTTGCCGATCGCCTCATCTGCTCGACCTTTAACGCACTTTCCCACCCGTTAACTTCCCCCGACGCGTTCGAAAACTGATCTCCATCGTCGGTCTCTACAAATCGATGGTTCCCATGCAAAATCCCGATTCCATCGTACAGTCCCCCTTTTTCTCCGCTGACTTTCCAAAACGATCCCGACCATTGATCGCAATAGGATCAGCGGCTCCGATTGCTCCGTTTTCCTGCACGCCCTCCAATGCAGATTTGTCCATATAACGCAGGATTTTCTCATTTTTTTTGTATTTTGCAAGTTTTAAGGTTCTTTCGTCATACTTTAGGAAAATTTTAAAGACGAGGGTGACGACTCCCGTTCTTTCGATTTATCCAGAGGATCGACCGCAGGGTGAAGAACAATGTTATCAACAAGGTTTCATGAGCCTTGGTTGCTGCGCATCCCTGTAAAGCTTGAAGAATACCGTCAAAATCAATGCAGAGAAAGAGTATCGGATATTGAAGACAACAATGAACCAGAACAGCAGATTAGCGGACAGATTGGCGGGGATTGCGGCTAAGACAGTTATCAAAAGCCTAATCCCCGACTCAAAACACAGATTAAAAGGAAAACCTAAAAGTGTTCATCAGACATATTGCCTCCACTGCCATACTTTGAGGAAAATTGATTCCTCAACCACCGCAGTGCCACCTATTGCCTCAAAATGCTCAATCAGAGGCCGAATTTATTGAACACAATTAGATATTATGCCTCGAAGCAGCCAAAGAAGTTATTTCTGCCCCAGATTTAATGACAGAATGTTTGCAGAGTAACCCTAATAGTACGCAGAGCCTCAAATGTCAAACAAAGCTCCCTCCGAGCTTACTTCATAAGTGTAAACACATTAATGCAGTGGAACACCTGTATGTTTTATTCATTGAGCCTCCAAGGGCCAGGAAGACATTAATTCTGCATTCATTGTATTTGAGATCTTTTTATCAGATCTCACCTCCTCTTCCTTCTATAAATACTTCAATAGAAGATGAGTGAGGGGTTGGATTGGTTGGGTGTGAACGTAATTGCTGAAGTATTGTAACTGTCTCTGAGCAGAAAACTCTTGACTGTAAATAGTGGTTTCATGGGCTCTTGGAGCTCTGCTTGTAACAGATAGGTTAGGTTGTGAAGAGAGATGGATTAAAACACTGGATCTGAAGATTGTAACTGGTTTGAAGCATCAATACAAGCCGATTTATGGGATCCTGGTCTATGCTGATGGTGATGTTATTCTCACTGTAACTTGTATTTTATTTTCTGTTTTCAATTTGTTTCATTTTCCACTATAAAGAACAGTTTAAACAGTGTTAGGACCTACTGTATACCAGTAACCTTCTCTGGCTGAAAAATCTTTATCCCAATGTTTTCTTCTAACTGTGTTATTTAGAAATGATTTAATTCAGTGTAAGTACAGAGATGCCGGCGTTCCTTCATCTCTTTGTCACAGCTGAATGTTATTTTTAAATGTTACTTTCAATATATGTTGTGTGAGGATGAATTGAGGAAATCAAGGTTAGCCCTGAGTCCCTTTCTTGTTTGCTCAACTATTTGATTGTCTCCCTTAGGATGTGTTAAAAGCTGACTAGTTTCGAAGTACTTATCAGATCTTAGGCCATTCTGTGTTATCTTTGTGATTGTCTTGGAAGTAACTAAGTAAAGAAGAGCTAGGAGAAGATTATGGTGAGCCCATCCCGCTAGTTTCTACTCCAAAAGTTGCCTTCAAGTCTCCCTTCGTTTTTATATGTATTCTATTAGAAGTGTATCAAAGGCTGGATAGTTTCAAAGTACTTACCAGATCCTAGTTTGCTTCTATGTTTTTCTTAAGTGCCTGGTCAAAGGCTGGATAGTTTCAAAGTACTTACCAGATCCTGGGCTGCTCTTTGTTCTACATCTGTTATTTCCCTTTCTTATTGTACCACTCCATTCCATAAATCAAACTTTAAAGATATCCTTAGGCATAGATGACTTGCCCCATAGATTACTCTTGAACCTGAATTTTTCAATTAAATCATCTTATGACTCCATAGCCCAATGGATTGAAAACTTGCCATTATCTTTCTTCATGATCAAAGCTTACTCTTTAGCTTGCAACTTCTCACCTTTGAACCTATTTGCATATAGATCTTTCCGCCTCAGAAAACAACTATGTTCAACCTTCTGAGAAAACCAAACAAAACCCGTGGCCTTCATAACTAGCCTAATATCATCACCCTAAACTTCAAAGACAATATCCATCTTTGTACATATTGGAGAGATCCCTCTCCGGATTCAGGAGGGCTAGATCCTAGAATCCAAAAGTTGGTTGAAATGATGTTAACTCTGTAATCGGACTCTACCAATATTGCTTATTACAGAGGCCTAACATTTCTGGCGACTCCACTGGGGACCTTCTTACCCAGAAACTTCATAAAACCTTGAGAGTAAAAGCAGCCTTTTCAAGCACTACCAAGAAATGGTAATTAAGATGAAACTCGATTGAATCAGTGACAAACTAGGTCAGACCCTAGGATTCTTTTAAAAGTTTTTATCTAACCTTGGAAAATCAACTGGCTTATCCATAAGGATAGATTGTCTTTGTTTCATAATTGTAGCTAAGTTTTGAGGCAGAGTTAGGACATTCTTCTGAACCACAAATAAAAACAATTCAGAAAATACCAAAAACATTTCAGATTGGTAGTAAAACACTAGTTCTTGATATCCTATTCATATTTTTGATGTGTTTTACTCAATACTCTTAAGACAGAGTCTGGAAAGGGCCAGGTAGCCTCCATATCTCATCCTCTTTAAGAGGTGACATATCTGGTGAATGCCCCCCCAGTCAATCTCTGGTTAGAGTTTGTTGTGTTTTGAGATATCCTTGAAAAGGGAGGTTTCACAAACACTGTGGTGGACAATGTACCCCTTTGAAAACATTCTAGACTTTCCACCTGGCGACTCCACAATCCTGAGCAGACCTTAAGACTTCACTGGGAAGAACCCTCATCCTTACAATATCCTTCAAACCTGGTTACAAGGCTGCAAGATTCGAATTGTCAAGACAGATTAGTTAACCTCCCAAATATTGTCATATCTGGTTGAACTTTTCCTGTTTAGTTGGGCCTAAACATACAAACATTGTGGCTCCTAAAAAGATTCACACTAGAGCCCATCCTGACCGCGATCCACCTGATATAGTTGATAACCCAGAAAGAATCCTTAGGAAGTCTCCTAGGATACAATTGTCAACTGTTTTCAGGCCACCCTTGAGAGCTAATTCGGTCCCTGATAATCTTTCAGCTCTGCAAAAATCAAAAACTGACTTATTGAACCCATTCAGGACTAGGTCATTTGGCGATTTAAATCAGCTAGATTCTGAGCCTTCACTTTCATCTCTCGAAACAAGTGAGCCCCTTGGGGATAGAGAGTCAACACCTCCTGATTTACATTTTCTACATAATCTAGGTGCCTCTCATCCAAGATCAGCTCAGAAGTCTACTGCTGTTCCATCCACTTCTGTTCATCCGTCATCCACTCTTCAACCCACACCACCTCTTGTAAATCCACCCCCACTACATATCATGGCAGCATGGTATGCTCCCTTAGTCCTTCCTGTACCATTAGTCAATCTTCCACAGGACTATCAGTCCAAAATTCCATTGTATGATGCTAGCAATACTATAACAACATCTCAACATGTGGACAAGATGAATGACTACTTTGAAAAAAATGAAATTGATGATGATTTTGTCAAGCTTAGACTATTTGCTCAAATTTTGGGGGGAGAAGCAAGAAAATGGTTTAAAGGCTTAACCCCCCACAGCATTAACGATCTCCAAGGCTTCCATCAAACATTTTTAAACAAATGGGAAGTGAGGAAGAATCCTCTCCAAGTCCTTGCCGACTATAACAATCTCCATAGGAACCCTGGGGAAAGTGTACAAGCTTATTGTACCAGATTTAACAGCGTGTATAATGCACTTTCCCTGGAACTAAAACCTCCTCAGGGCTCAGCTTTAAACAAATTTCCTGAAGGGTTTGATCCTGACATGACATATTCACTCAGAGAAAGAGTTTTTGCAACCCTTGAAGATATGCAAAGAGGTGCTCTTTCTGTGGAAGTCAACCTTATGGAGAAGAGAGCAAGGATGAAAGCTAAAAAGAGAGTATCATTTAGAGAGGAATCCACCCCTTCTACTTCAAGCTCAAAGATGGAAATAATGATGGAAGAAATGATGAAAAAAATGAGCATTCTAGAGAGAGCGCAAGCAAGTCTAAATCAGAACGCTCCTCAAAATAGAAACCAAAACCAGAATCAGAATGTTAGAAGAAATCAACCTCTAAATTGACCCAGGGAAGATGATCAGCAGATCATTCCTCCCTTTCATCAAAAAATTTTAAGTGAGGTTGAACAAACAGATCACATAACAGAGGAAGATGATATAAACTTATTTGGGGTAGATGATGATGACTTTGAGGTTCATTATGATAAAAAAACAAGGTCTTTATACACCTTACGATGACAAAAGAGATGATAATGAGAATTATTATCAAAACATGGAAAGCGTTGTCATAGAGCCTTCAAAGGAATATGAACTCAGAAGTAGATCTAATCAACAAACCCCCACCAATAAAACCTCTGACAAGCCTTCTCAAAACAACACTGCAACCAAGTCTAAAACAATCAAACAAAAAGACAAAACAGCGGCTGTTAATTCTGGTAGTGGTAAGGAGAAAGACACTCAAAACATTGAAAAATAGAGTGCAAACATTAGCAGTACTAGCACCCCGGCTAGTACTCCTAGTAAAACAACTGTTTCATCTGTAGATAAACCAAATCAGCAAGCTGTTATTACGGATAAAGTGGTAGTAAACAAGGTTGAAATCAATGCTTTAAAGAATCAAAACCTTTTCAGCCTGGAACAGGAAATCTCAAAGATCAAAATCTCTGTTCCTTTCACTGAGTTAGCTGCCCAACATGTATATAGGTCCAAAATTTTGAAGGCTCTGAATTTAGAAGACAATGAAGATACACTCAATCTTAATGATGACCAACCAGAGCTTATTTTTGGTCCAAATATTGAAGGAAAGTTCCAAGAGGGTCTTGTCCCTCCCTTTTACGTAAGCTTAAACATTCATGAAAAAATTCTGCACAATGTTATGCATGACTCGGGCGCTTCCCATAATTTAATGCCAAAAGCTGTAATGGAAAGCTTGGGTCTTGAAATTGCCAGACCTTACAAAGATTTGTACTCCTTTGACTCAAGCAGAGTTAAATGTCAAGGATTGATTAAAGATCTCTGTGTTAACTTAGCTCAGATTCCAGCCAAATGTTTAGTCATGGATGTTGTTGTGGCTGATGTACCCCCAAAGTATGGAATGCTTTTATCAAGATCTTGGGGGGCTAAGTTACAGGGGACCATGCAAATGGACATGACCTATGCGACTATCCCTATTTTTAATCAAACTAGAAGACTTTACAGAGAATCCCACATGCAGTACACAATGACAAGTCAAGATCAGCCTCAAAACTCCCCTCTCTATGCTATAAACATGAGCCTGGATTCTTTTATCATGTTTAATGATGAAACACTTACAGAACAAATCATTTCAACAGAATCAATGGCTGAGACGGCGGAAGAGGAAAACAACGCTGAACTGCCGAAACCGTCTATTGCATCTGAAAATCCTAGCAAACTAAATACAGGTCTTGAACTGCAAGTCATCAATCCTTTGAACTTAAAACTTGACAGTCAGAAAGACAATCCTCAACCCGATGAAAAACTTGAGGAATCAAATTATACAAAGCCCATTCACCAAACTGAAAATGTTCCTCTCTGGACTATGTATTTTGATGGGTCATGCACCAGAACAAATGCTGGTGCAGGTGTCTGGATTACCAACACTGAAAATAATCATACAGAGTGTATTTCATGTAAATTAAACTTTCAGTGTTCCAACAACATAGCAGAATATGAATCCCTTCTCTTAGGCCTACATCTCTTGAAAAAGCTAGGTGCAAAGAGAATCAATGTATATGGGGATTCTGAATTAATCATTAGACAAGTCAATGGGGAGTATAATGCAAATCACCCCAGACTTAGGGCCTACAGGAATGATGTCATGGATCTTCTAAAAACATTTGAGGAGTCCACACTGACTTTTGTCCCAAGAAAAAGAAACATTGCAGCCCACAATTTAGCCTTTGCTGCTAGAACCTGCCCAATACTGTATGATGACACCTCTCAGATAAAATTCAGACTAGCTATCCCGGATAACAAGAAATATTGGCAGGTGTTTGATGGAGATAAACAAATAGAAGACTTCATGCAATTCATAAATGAGTTTGAACTTCATAGTTCAGATTCAGATTATGATTCAGATTGCAATGAATAAAATTTTCTTGGTGAAGAAGAACCGTCTCCTGAGCTTGTAGATATAAACCTTCAGACTACCAAACTTAGAAACCAAACAGAATTAAGTGCAAAATCTGAAACAGAGGAATTGGAAACTCTGCATTCTAAGGATGATAGTTTGCCCAAGGGTTTGGCCCCTCTAAAGGAATTGTTTGATTTTAATGATGTGGCCAATAATCCTAAACTGGAACCTGTTGAAACTGAAGTGGAGGAATGCAATATAGGCAGTAAGGAAAAACTGAAAATGATCAAGCTATCCAAAACTTTGCCAGCTCACATTAAACTCAAATACTTAGAGCTGTTCAAAGAATTATTTGATGTTTTTGCATGGAGTTATGAAGATCTTAAATCCTATGACACTAAAATAATACAGCATAAAATCCCTCTTAAAGAAAACCAAAAACCCTTCAAACAGAAACTGCGCAGAATAAACCCTGTCCAGTTACCATTGTTTAAGAAGGAAATCATGAAGATGCACGATGCTGGTATTATTGTCCCTATTAGATATTCTGAGTGGGTATCTAATCTGGTGTCTGTTAGGAAGAATACTGGAGAAATCAGGCTTTGTATAGACTTTAGAAATTTAAACAAAGCTTCATTAAAAGACAACTACCCTTTGCCCAAGATGGATCATATTTTACAAAGGGTGGTTGGGTCTAAAAGAATTTCTTTGCTGGATGGCTATTCAGGGTATAATCAAGTCTTATTCCACCCTGATGATCAATTAAAGAAAACTTTTACTACACCCTGGGGTACTTTCATGTATGTGAAAATGCCTTTTGGTCTAATGAATGCCGGAGCAACCTTTCAAAGAGCCATGGACATAGCATTCTCGGAAGAATTGGGCTTCTTCATCATTATCTATCTTGATGATGTAACTGTGTTTTCAAAAACAGATGAAGAACACTTAGAACATTTGAGAAAAGTTTTCGAGAAGTGCAGAAAGTTTGGGATATCTTTGAACCCTAAGAGGACTTTATTTGGTCTCCAAGAAGGTAAACTTCTTGGGCACATCATTTCAGAAGAGGGTATAAAGATTGATCCCATGAGGGTTGAGGCCATATTGCAGATCTCTCATCCTCGAAACATCAAAGAGTTGCAGTCTTTCGTCGGAAAGATCAACTTTTTGAGAAGGTTCATCCCCAACTTGGCTGAGCTCCTTAGGAATGTCACAAACATGTTGAAAAGGGAGCAAGGGGTGAAATGGACCTCAGAAGCAAAGACGTCCTTTGAACTGGTAAAACAAGCGTTAACCAAGACACCGGTTCTCATAAGTCCTGATTTTTAAAAGGATTTTTATATCTTCTCATTTGCATCAGAACATACCATAGCTGCCGTCCTTTTACAGAAAAATCCACAAGGACAAGAACAGCCCATTGCATTCTTTAGCAAGGCATTGAGGGATGCCCCTTTTAGGTATAACATTATGGAAAAGCAAGCTTTTGCTTTGGTAAAGGCTTTGAAAGACTTCAGAGTATACATCCTTCACTCACACATCATTGCCTTTGTCCCAAATTCGGTTGTAAAAGACATTCTAACCCAGGATCCAGATGGTAAAAGAGGTAAGTGGATTGCTGTTATTCTTGAATATGATTTAGAGATAAAACCCACTAAGCTCATCAAAGGTCAAGGTTTAGCTAAATTAATGACTAAATCAAATTGTGAACTTCTTGATATTAATATGATCGATGCTTTGGATAACCAAGAAGAATTCTCAACTCCCGTTGTTGAAGATCATTTTGTGAATTCTCCTTGGTATACTGATATTGTTTATGTTTTGCTTAATTTGAATACACCTCCTAGTTTATCCAAAACAAAGGCAAGGTTTCTAAAGTTAAAAGCTGTAAACTATTGCATTATTGATAAATGTCTTTATTGGAAAAATGCAAGTGGTATATTGCTTAAATGTTTGCCTGAGTTTGATGCAGAAAAGATTAAGCAGGAATTCCATGAAGGAGAATGTGGAGGCCATTTGTACTGGAAGTCAACAGCCAACAAAATTTTGAGGGCTGGTTTCTATTGGCCTACTCTTTTTCCTGATGTACACAAGCTGACAACTACTTGCCATAAATGCCAATTGTTCGAGGGCAAGAGAAAATTACTACCCCTTCCTCTGCATCCAATTACTGTTGAAGCCCCTTTTCAACAATGGGGACTTGACTTCATAGGAGAAATCCACCCACCATCCTCTGCCCAACATAGGTGGATTCTTACTGCCACAGACTACTTCACTAAGTGGATAGAAGCCATTCCTTGTAGACAGGCCAATGATTCGGTTATCATAAAATTCATAGAAACCAATATCCTTTCCAGATTTGGCTGTCCTACCAAGATCATCACAGATAATGCAACAGCATTTGGATCAAAGAAAATGGTGGAATTCTGTCACAAGTACCAGATAACATTGGGACACTCCACAGCCTATTACCCTCAAGGTAATGGACTTGCAGAGTCTTCCAACAAAAGCTTAGTGAATATAATAAAGAAACTATTGGAGGACAACAAAAAGTCTTGGCACACAAAGCTGATCCATGCACTTTGGGCTGACAAATTAACTTTGAAGAAATCCATTGGTATGTCACCCTTCCAGCTTGTGTATGGTACAGACGCAATTTTTCCTAACAGCCTTGGTGTACCAGTTATGAAGTTAATTCAAGAGTTGCAGACTGAAGAAAATGACATAATCAGAAGAATAAATCAGACCATTCATCTTCAGCAAAACAGAGAGGAAGTGTACAACAAAGCATTGCAGAAACAAGACAATATCAAGAAGATATTTGACAGAAGAACAAAGGCCAACAATTTCAAGATTGGGGACAAAGTTTTAAAGTGGGACTCAAGAAGAGAAGACAAGGGAAAGCGCGGTAAATTTGAAAATCTATGGCTTGGCCCTTACTCTATTCATTCAGTTGCTTGAAGCAATGCATTCTTCTTACAAGAGCTGGATGGAACATAATTGTTTGGGGGTCCTGTCAATGGCAGGGTCCTTAAGCATTACTTCTCTTGATCCTTTTCATATTTCGAAGCCTTTTTTCCCTTTTCCATTGTAAATATTTCATCCATCATTGCATTCAAAGTTATAAAAAATCAAGAAATACAAAAACAGAGAAAAAATGAAAAGAGGGAAAAAATGAAAACAAGAAAGGCAAAGCCCCATGCCAAAAAGAGAAAGAAATCTGAAAGTGTGCAATCTCAAATGCCACTCCTCAAAAACACACTTCTAGTTAGTCAAACTGTTTAATCTTGACTAATTAGCTTTCAATTTTCTGCTGATAGGGTAGTGAATTTGATTCGCCAAACTCTTTAATCTTGGCTTATCAGTAGATAGATTAGGATAGGAATGAAGGTTCAAACAAGCTCAAAATCTGAACCAAAGTTTCCAAAGAGATGACTCAAAACTACTTTAAATTCTGAGTCAAAGAATGTAATGATCTGGTTCTAATCAGCTTAAAACCTGAACCAGAAGGAAACGAAGAGATAGCTCAAACAAAAGCAAAAATAGAGCTGCAAAAAGGAAAAGAGAAGGCTGTACTTAAACTTTTAGATTTTAAGCCTTCCATTTTGATGTTAATTTTTTGCAAAATAATAATCTATGTGCAGCTTGTTCTTATGCCATAGATCATAGCAAGTCAAACAGCTCAATCTTGACTCGACTATTTTTAAATTTCTGTTGTAGAATTTAGAAAATGAAAATTTGTTGGACTGTTTAATCCCAACAGGCAGTAGATTAGGAAGAGAAATATCTGAGCTCAACTATTTAATCTGAGTTCAGGGAGAAATAAGGAGTAGAAATAGATTAGATTTCCTGGTTTCAAAAGAATAAAATGTTGTGAATAGAGTTTGCCAATCCAAGTGCACTCTGATGAAGAAAAAATGTTAGATCAATAGGATTGGGTAGGTAGAAGTTGTATTGATGAAATTCATTTTTGCTTCATGACTGATATTATTTGTCAAAGAAAAGAAAGGGCAAGAAATGGGTCAGGCACTAGTCAACATCCCAGAAAAATCAAGTTTGAATTCTTGATGCCTTCAAGAAGGCACCATCCCCAAGTGGAGCCACTGTTAGCCACCCATATTTTTCCATTATATCAGCTGGTGGCTAAATATTCTTTGCAGCCTTCAAGAAAAAAATTGAGTCCTGAAGTTGTTGGTGCTTGAAGTCTTTTGGTAAAATCATAAACTGCTGGTTAGATCTTCATACATTTCCTTCTCCCAGCCTCTGATATTCCACGAAAATTCAAGTCAAATAATGTTGCATCCCTTTTCCTTTCCCCTCCCTTGCTTCCATCTTACCTTCATTCTCCAATTTCCTTTATTTCATAAAAACTTCACAAAACCATATGTTATTCCTTATCCCTTCATTAATCTCCTTTCCTAAGGTTAAAAACCCATTTTTTAACCTTATCGGAATTATTTTTCCTTTTGAAATTCTTTGGAAAAACCATAGAAAACACATGTTTCTATGCGTTCGGCTTAGGCCCCTCAGGCTAAGCCCCCTGCCTTTTCTTCATCCACATGCCCGAGTGCCAGGACCGACCACTCAGTCCTAAGGCGCCAAGCCAAGATGTAACCCCTCTCCATCCTTTTTCCTTTAAACATTCGAAAACCCATCTTTTATAAGGTTTTGGCGTGAAATATTAAATTACATGTTTTATTGCCCCAAGTCCTTCTCAGCCATCGATCTGCTCCCCAGATCCGACGGAGCGGAGCGAGCCCCACCTGGCGGATCCCCCTCCCCCGCGCCCTTTTCCAAAAACCGTGGTTTTCATCTCGCACCACTTTTCGTCGGGTGGCGGTTTTATCCCGTCGGCCAGCGATTCCATACGCTGGCCGACACGTGTCCTCCGCCTCGTTCCAAAACCGCTGCGCTGTCACATCACCCGCACATTATTCTTCGGACCATAGCCCCACAACGGGATTCACCTCCACCGTCGGATTTGGGCCCTCCCATCTAACGGTTGCCGATCGCCTCATCTGCTCGACCATTAACGCACTTGCCCACCCGTTAACTTCCCCCGGCGCGTTCGAAAACCGATCTCCACCGTCGGTCTCTGCAGATCGACGGTTCCCATGCAAAATCCCGATTCCATCGTACAGTCCCCGTTTTTCTCCGCTGACTTTCCAAAACGATCCCGACTATTGATCGCAATACGATCAGCGGCTCCGATTGCTCCGTTTTCCCGCACACCCTCCAATGCAGATTTGTCCATATAACGCAGGATTTTCTCATTTTGTTTGTATTTTGCAGGTTTTAAGGTTCTTTCGTCATACTTTAGGAAAATTTGAAAGACGAGGGTGACGACTCCCGTTCTTTCGATTTATCTAGAGGATCGACCGCAGGGTGAAGAACAATGTTATCAACAAGGTTTCATGAGCCTTGGTTGCTGCGCATCCCTGTAAAGCTTGAAGAATACCGTCAAAATCTACGCAGAGAAACAGTATCGGATATTGAAGACAAAAATGAACCAGAATAGCATATTAGCGGACAGATTGGCGGGGATTACGGCTAAGACAGTTATCAAAAGCCTAATCCCCGACTCAGAACACAGATTAAAAGGAAAACCTAAAAGTGTTCATCAGACATATTGCCTCCACCGCCATACTTTGAGGAAAATTGATTCCTCAACCACCGCAGTGCCACCTGTTGCCTCAAAATGCTCAATCAGAGGCCGAATTTATTGAACACCATCAGATATTATGCCTCGAAGCAGCCAAAGAAGTTATTTCTGCCCCAGATTTAATGACATAATGTTTGCAGAGTAACCCTAATAGTACGCAGAGCCTCAAATGTCAAACAAAGCTCCCTCCGAGCTTACTTCATAAGTGTAAACACATTAATGCAGTGGAACACCTGTATGTTTTCTTCATCGAGCCTCCAAGGGCCAGGAAGACATTAATTCTGCATTAATTGTATTTGAGATCTTTTTATCAGATCTCACCTCCTCTTCCTTCTATAAATACTTCAATAGAAGATCAGTGAGGGGTTGGATTGGTTGGGTGTGAATGTAATTGCTGAAGTATTGTAACTGTCTCTGAGCAGAAAACTCTTGACTGTAAATAGTGGTTTCATGGGCTCTTGGAGCTCTGCTTGTAACAGATAGGTTAGGTTGTGAAGAGAGATGGATTAAAACATTGGATCTGAAGATTGTAACTGGTTTGAAGCATCAATACAAGCCGATTTATGGGATCCTGGTCTATGCTTATGGTGATGTTATTCTCACTGTAACTTGTATTTTATTTTATGTTTTCAATTTGTTTCATTTTCCACTATAAAGAACAGTTTAAACAGTGTTAGGACCTACTGTATACTAGTATCCTTCTTTGGCTGAAAAATCTTTATCCCAATGTTTTCTTCTAACTGTGTTATTTAGAAATGATTTAATTCAGTGTAAGTACAGAGATGTTGGCGTTCCCTCATCTCTTTGTCACAGCTGAATGTTATTTTTAAATATTACTTTCAATATATGTTGTGTGAGGATGAATTGAGGAAATCAAGGTTAGCCCTGAGTCCCTTTCTTGTTTGCTCAACTATTTTATTGTCTCCCTTAGGATGTGTTAAAAGCTGACTAGTTTCAAAGTACTTATCAGATCTTAGGCCATTCTGTGTTATCTTTGTGATTGTCTTGGAAGTAACTAAGTAAAGAAGAGCTAGGAGAAGATTATGGTGAGCCCAGCCCGCTAGTTTCTACTCCAAAAGTTGCCTTCAAGTCTCCCTTCATTTTTATATGTATTCTATTAGAAGTGTATCAAAGGCTGGATAGTTTCAAAATACTTACCAGATCCTAGTTTGCTTCTATGTTTTTCTTAAGTGCCTGGTCAAAGGCTGGATAGTTTCAAAGTACTTACCAGATCCTGGGCTGCTCTTTGTTCTGCATCTGTTATTTCCCTTTCTTATTGTACCACTCCATTCCATAAATCAAACTTTAAAGAGATCCTTAGGCATAGATGACTTGCCCCATAGATTACTCTTGAACCTAAATGTTTCAATTAAATCCTCTTATGACTCCATAGCCCAATGGATTGAAAACTTGCCATTATCTTTCTTCATGATCAAAGCTTACTCTTTAGCTTGCAACTTCTCACCTTTGAACCTATTTGCATATAGATCTTTCTGCCTCAGACAGCAACTATGTTCAACCTTCTGAGAAAACCAAACAAAACCCTTGGCCTTCATAACTAGCCTAATATTATCACCCTAAACTTCAAAGACAATATCTATCTTTGTACATATTGGAGAGATCCCTCTCTGGATTCAGGAGGGCTAGATCCTAGAATCCCAAAGTTGGTTGAAATGATGTTAACTCTGTAATCGGACTCTACCAATCTTGCTTATTACAGAGGCCTAACAGAGAGTGCCCCAAATATACTTATCATACATTAATATACTTCCGTACATGGGACGGGATATCACCCCTAGATTGTAACGTGGACTGTTAGCAACGTCTCCTGCATTTAATGACATCGTAACATGTCTCTAGCCTAGACCTATAAATGTTTGGGTTCATTACAAGTGATCCTTAGCTTAATTGAGTGAATTTTATTGTTGATCTTGAGCTAAGTTTCATTTTTGGCTCAAAATATATGTCACCTGAATCCTATGGTCCACACTAAATGAAAAAAAGAAAAAATTTCCATTTCAATGAAGCCTAAACTATTTAGGGAAGAGATACAAGAAAACGTGCAATCAATGCAATGACAATAATACCCCCCAAACTAGCTCAAAGCTATGAAATGCAATTGATCTTTTCAATCAAATTCCGTTTTTCCCAAACAAATGCTACTTATTGAAAAATTTGAGATACTTCTCTTTTTCACTAATATGAAGAAATATATATATATATATATATATATATTACTTTGAAATGCAATCAAAAGTAAAATAAATGAATGAATGAGAAAATGCAATACCAATCCTTTCAATTTTCTTGAAATCGAAAAAAAATGAAAATTTCTTTAAAAACACATGAATGAAATTCCTTTCAATCCTTTTTTTCAAAACGATGAAGACAAGCCAAATCAAAATGAAAATGAAAATCACTTTCAATTTATTTTGAATTTGGACATAGGTCACACTTTCTATACTTGTGAATCAAACTATTGGTGATCCTATTTTTGACACTAAATTGAAGGTAAGATAAAGACGTAGTGATGAAAAGAGCATATGAAAAATAAATTTGAATCAAGCTAGGAAAAATGCGACAAAATTTGTATTTAATGATGAAAAATCTCCCAAATTACAAAAAAATGAAAGAGACAAAAATACTTGCTCAGATAAAACAAGTAAGCCAAACACACGATGAGGAGGTCACTCAAATTATACACACTGCCTCCAAGGGCCACGACACACTAGGAAATCAAGGGAAACCCTAACTTTTCCCAAGTATTATATCATCGCTTCTGTGATAAGTAGAGCAGTGCTAAAAGAGAAATCAGTGTGGATGTACTATATAGAGCATCGCCTCTAGCGATACTCTGAAAACAGAAAGCGTGCTGATCACTAGAAACAAGGAAAAATAAAAAAGAGTTTTACCCAAACATCATACCTCACATAGTGAAATGAATATCAAACCCTACACAAACTAACAAAGGCCTAAGAAAGCTTAGGTTTTAGTAATCAGGCAAACTGATGCAAGATTAATCTGGGGAAGGAAGGATAACGTCTTAAGCTCCCCAGTGGAGCTGCAAATTCTGTTGTCAAGATAAATACCCTCTAGAGATAGAGGCAATCTCTCTAGCCCTAGAGTGGGTCTAGCAACACAAGATACTTTCTAATTCAAAGCTCTCTTAACTAACATTCACAAGGTGACAAGAAAAGAGATAGAAGTACCTTTTTACCCAACTCTAAGTTTGAATCTATTGATGATGACCTTGATCCACAATCCTTTTAGGCTTGCTCCCTAATACTGATGGCACGCGAATACCTGTGGATGATCAAGAGGAAAAAAAAAATGTTGACACCTAATCCTATGGGATGAGTGTGCACATTTAATATTGTATATTATTTAATATTAGGAAATGAGGAAGGCCAAGAGTCACTGGGAGATGAATCTCAATAGCCTCACCTCCATGTATAAATACATATGCATTCTTCAGCTAATACACATTCTGATTTGAGGAGTTACCTCCTGGTTTGACATGGTATCAGAGCCAGTCCCACTATTGGCATTTCTTCCTGTGGTTTAACTCCCTCTCCTTTGCTCATTCATTTTTTATTAATAGTTTTTATTAATGTATATGACAGCGTGTGAGCAGTCAACGGAGGGTGGTGAGCAATCAAACCAGCGTATTGAATAGATAGAAGGTGGTATACACAGAGTGTGGTATTGTGGTATTACAGCGTATTAAAATGTGATATCACAGAGCTGTGGAGGGCGTAGAGGTATAAGTGAAGTGTAAATATACAAACAGCGCTGGAGGGCCGACAGGAGGTAATATATGACTGTGTACTATTACAGCGCGTTATAATGGAGAGGAAAGGCAGTATTTAGCAATAGACAGCGCTGTGTTGTATTGTGAATATGGCAAAGCGCTGTATGGAGATATATGAATGCTGGACAGACAGTGGTATAAATGCTAGACATACAGTCGATTATGTAGTGATATATAAATGCTGTTCGAGGGCGTAAGTATTGCAGGGAGAAAGAAAGGGGCATAGAGGAATTAGCAGAAGGGAGGGCGCAGTCAAATGGAATGAGCAGAAGGGAGGGCGCAGTGGGAAGGCGGAGAGGCCACGGGCCGGATTGAAATTTGTTTTGGGGAGTGGTTGTATGTTAAAAAAAAAAAGGAATGAAAGGGGTGCTGTTATATATGGGCGATATGACAGATATAATAGAAATATAAACTTTATGGGGATAGATAGCAGGTAGGGGAAGGGGTGAGGGCGAACGCAGGTTGTGAGGGAGTGAAGGAGAAGGGGAGGCCAAGAGGTCATTACAAAAAAAACTGGAATGGGATCTTTGCAGGACTGCAGAGGGGGCTGTAATTTGCAGTGTTTCAGGAACTGCAGGATTGCAGAATCTTCAGGAGCTGCAAATTTCAGAGCTATGCAGATTCCACGACCGAGGCAGAATATGTGGCAGCAGCTGAAGCAACAAAGGAAATTGTGTGGCTCCGGAAAATCCTAGAAGATTTGCAGATGAAACAAATGTACTCCACACCACTCATGATCGACAACACTTCTACAATAAAGTTGGCCAAGAACCCAAATTTCCATGATCGAACAAAGCACATCAATACAAAGTACCATCTAATTCGACATCATGTTTAGGCCAAAACCGTCCATCTACATCATTGTTCCACAAATGAGCAAACTGCTGACATCTTCACCAAAGCATTTGGAAGAGAAAAGTTTGAAAAGTTCAGATCGATGCTTGGACTCACCAACATCCCTTCATATTAAAGGGGGGAATGTTGACACCTAATCCTATGGGATGGGTGTGCACATTTAATATTGTATATTATTAAATATTAGGAAATAAGGAAGGCCAAGAGTCATTGGGAGATGAATCCCAATAGCCTCACCTCCATGTATAAATACATATGCATTCTTCAGCTAATACACATTCTGATTTGAGGAGTTACCTCCTGGTTTGAAAAAAAACATAATAAAATACATAATAATAGTAAACATTAGCTATCTATCAGATCAAGGAGTATCGTAATATCTTCATAAAAAATTAAAAAAATATAGAAAGAAAACATCAGATGTTTTATTGATAAATATAAAATGTAGATATTACAACCCACGCCTTGATGTTGGAGGCCTCGTTTGGTGAGAATATGATTCTTTCACCGAATTTAAAGAGCATTCCTTCTCTTTAACACTTCGGCGTTATCACAATTCGAGGATGCAAAGGGAATGAGTGTTTAGACTAGCCCGAAAATGACCAACTAGACTAACATTATTAGAATGAGGGGTGTGAATTTATAGGAAGGGAGAAGTGGTTGGGATCCCATGAAAGGAGAAGTAAGGCCCAATTTTTAAGGGGTAAACCCCCATGGATTATATAAAATCTCTAAAATTAGAGAGCTCGACCCTATCACCACCATTTAACAACCAATTCGTCACCCTAGAACTTCTAGAGGTTGAATCTTTTCGTCCATTTGAGGAAACACTACCAAGAAGGGATTAACAGGGTTTTCCAAGAAATAAGGGCACTGGTAGTGCTAAGTGCGAACGTGAATATGACATCACTGCAAGCATGATACCGGGAAAAGTGCTTACCCATGAAACTAGGAATTTGACCAAGTTTCTTTAGAAATCTTCCAAGGCAGTTTTATTTGAATCTTCAGGTGATGTCTTAACATATTTCTTCATGGTGGAAACATCACACAGGATCTCTCATGGGGCATTTTAGGATCAGGGACATGAAAATGAGCATGGTGAAAAATTAGTTTGTAACAATGCCATCAACACCATTATTCTTCAAAGCATTCATTAACATTATTATTCTTCAAAGAAAACATTAGCGCTATTATTAATTTCATATTAAATGCAATCTAATGCATAGAATGCGATGTAATATCATTAATATCATACCTTAGATTTATCCAACTAAACTCATACTCTGGTTCTCACTCTTACCAATCCCATAAGGTGTTAGTGTTGCAGCCTTTGCTCTTATAGCACTTGTAACATCCCTCAGTATACCCCATATAAATTACATAGGATTAGAAGTTTTTACTAGTTTTACCAACATGTAATATCCCAAAGGAGATATGCCATGCTCCTTAATTGATAATCAAATGATACAATCATCTTAATTAGGTGAAGTAACCTTCAAAAATGAATATCAAATCTCATAAAGTAATAAATATTGATCCAAATTTTTACTCGAATGCTTTCTGCTATAACTTTGCATCATTAAGGTTTCTAATTTGACAAAGCTTGTTAATAGCACCTCAAATGATGTGGTTTCCAATGTCATGTAAGGTTAAAATATCATCAGGATAAAAAAATATGGAACCACAAAAAAGGGCACTGATAAACCGTGGGAACCCCAAAGGGAAAATCCATGAAAAAATTATTTTATTAAACATTTTGTGAGGTACTTCATCCCTCACATAATAGAAGCAAGGGATTTCATCCCTTATTCATTGTTGAAATTTTATAAAAACTAAAAACGCCTTAATTCAAGCATAGCTAACTAAAGGTTATTACATTTAACATGACGTCATGTTTTTCGAGCACTTCACCCCACTTTTTTTCAAGCACAATGCCTTTGTGGCATGAATTTTTACCATATTAAGTTACCCATTGTAAACTACGATTGACAATATTACCCTCTTCATATAACCATAATCATATATAATGACTTCATTTCCTGCAATTTTAATAGCTATAATCCATCTTTCAATTGTTGCAAAGGAGTTTAGAATAGAAACTATCACTCCATGCTTTGTGAAAGTCATGGTTCTTTGCTAGAACCACTATCGCCAATAAACTAAATTTATTTGAAATATCAATTTACCAAAACCCTAAGGATTAAGAATTTTTCATCAAATAAATAAACTAAGAAATAAAAATATCAAATAAGAAATATCTATGAGCTATCATGTGATAATCACTAATAATATTCCATGCATTATACCTCTTGGCCTAGAAACACTTTCTTGCACATGCATAAATTAGAGTGAAAATCATATCCATAACTAATATTTTAGATTTACATGCATGATCAAGTACTTAAGCATAGCTATTTATATATGCAATACCTTAATCTTTATATAAAAAACCACAATTTTAATGCATTTAATCTTATTTCAAAACCATGGGAATAAGTTTGCATAAACATGATATTATTTCCTAGTTATTCTTCTAGTTGAAAAATATGTCAAACAATCTACTTGTTATTTTAAATAAAAAATCATGAGTAATAATTACTTGTTCCTATGAATACAAACCATTCTTATATTTTCTAATGCAACAATCTAGATTAATACTATAAAATGTGACTAATATTATTATGTTATTTCCAAAACATAATACAAAAGCTCAAAATTATAACTGTATGTCTAATTTCCCATATTTAAAATACATAAAATAAATGCACACATTTATAAATCCATGTATACTTATCTCTCTTTGACATTCATAAATCCATAATTATTATAAGGCCATGCCTATTCATCGACATTTCTCTTACATTACATAATCATTCTAAAATCATATATATTCATCCATATTTCACATACATTAAATAAATGCATTGTAGTTATAAAGGAATGGTTATTTATGGTTTAAAATGTGAAATTCTATTCAACACTAAAAACCATATTTATATTATTTTTATGAATAAAAAAATAGATGCATTAACCATTGACCTATTGGTCCTCTAATTTGACGAGTTTTATACACCTTTTTTTCCCTATAAATACTTTTTTTTTTTCTAATTCCTATCAATATCACTATCGTTTTCCATATATTTGGGCTATTATCTTACACTAGAGCATGCCAAGGTAATTTGTTTATTATTTAACATATTTCCATTGGATTCAATAATTTACAAGGATTTGTATGAGATTGTTATTAATGATGGTTAATCCTATGAAAGGTGGACATCAACAGTCGGTTCATAGTGTCCCCAGAATGGACCTGAGAACATCACATTGCAGCATGTACAACCTTCTCACCTTGGTATTACAACCCGCATACAAACCTGCAACGAAGAAAATTAGACATGTATGACTATTGACTCAAAACTACCATGTGGTCCCTCAATAAGTGGATTATCGATCAGATTGGATTACAAGTGCACCTCACCAAGATTTCAATTAGTTCACAATAGGGATTCGTGGAGTTGATCTTCTATCCTTTATAGTGCATATCAAGAGCTTTCCATGATTAAATATTGGTGCAATCACACTTATTCTCTTGGGATTGTCATGATCTATATTTTGCTTGGTTCAAAACCATTTTGGCTAGTTTTAGACAACCTCTGCATTGTAACAAATACAAAAGTATAGCTATGGATTTTCTAAATGGTAGTGAATTTATAGTGATGCATTGTCATTTTAGTTCCCGAATCACGCCATAAGGTCAATACAGTGTTGTATATTCCTTCTCTTTGTAGAGAATAAATATTATAATATGGAATTTATTTCAAGGTTTATGTCTCAATCAAAGATGCCCATTTTTATCTCTATGATTTAACTCTTTATAGCAAGCACAAGATGGTTCGTTAGGCCCTCCATTCCATCTTGTTTCCCCCCCCTCCAGTTGTTGGTGTCCCATGTTTTGATAGTTTGGAAAATCAAAAGACAAGGCAACATCAGAACCAATCTTTTGAGTTACAGGATCCAGTCCTCCTGTTCTTAGAGAGCGATCTCTCAAATGTTTGTTTGAAAAGGTTTTTCTTATGTGCTTTGAGTATTGGTTTTAGACTAGTTATTAAGTACAGGTGTTTGTTTATGTGTTTGGTTGAATTGATATGGCAGAACATGAAAGGTCTAGGTAAGATATATAGAATGGAGAAACATCTAGTTCTTTGGGCAATGGAGTCAAGAAGAGGTCATAACATACTCATCAATGGATATGGGATATCAGAGGGAAAATCTAACTTGGCTGCAGGATCCTTTGGTTTTGGAATGAGATGGACATCAATTATTTGGAAAGAGAAATTTGATTTTCAACGAAGGGAACTTGAAAACATAACTTGAACAATAAAGAAATATTTGATAGACAGGGCTAACCATAAATTATACAAACATTATTTAAGAAAATAATGACTTCAAGACAACTTTAAAAATGAAATCTAAGATTTGGGGAACACCCTATTTCCTCAAAGATTTTATTTTAAATGACTTCAGAAAACATAAAAGATTCACTGATAACTGTAGTCATAGAAGAGGGAACACCTAACACATCTATGATCAAAACTATAAAATACCTTTAATACAACTTTTTAAGCAAGGACAAAGGGCAAGATAAGAAAAAACCTCCTTGAATTACTGTAAAAAAAAGAACTTCAAAGGGAGACTTCACTAACTGTCTTTAAGTGGCAACAGACAAGCAGGGAGAACCATAAATCATGATGAAACCAACTATTCGAACTATTAAGGAAATAAATGAGCATGAGGACTAAAGAGAGAGATTAAAGACTCTAAAATACCTCAGTAGAAGAAAACATGAAACAGTGAAGGATGAACAGGTCTAAGGTGCTTCCAGGAGTCATTTCTTAGCCTAAAATTTTCAACCTACTGTAGTAAGAAATTATGGAAAAGAATGAAAATAGGAGAAAACATTAAATAGTTCAGAATGCTTCACCAACTGCTAAGCTGATGGATCCAATGATAGAGCCCTCTCAGGAACAAGCATGCAACAACATCATCAAGGCTTCCAAGACTTCAATTTGTTCTTCAACTTCAATAGACTATGTATTATTTCAGAGAGTTTGAGTATTACAACTAGTGATCAACCAACCAACAGTTTCTCATCTTCTTTAGTATTATTTATAGAAGAATGAGGAGGTGAGATCTGATAAAAGATATCCAAAGATAATTAATATAGTCTTAATGTCTTCTTGGCCTTTGGGGGGCTCAATGAATAACCTTACATAGGTGTCCTCTATTTTAAATAATTGACATTAAGACTTAAGCTTGGTGGGAGCTCTTTTGACCTTTGAGGCTCTGTGTTGTGTAATAGCTACTCTCTTGATATTATTTACATTAAGTCCCTTGGCAGACATAACTATTGGGTTGTAATTGAGGCAAATATATGATCTTGATCAATAACTTCGGCCTTTGTTTGAATGCTTTGAGGCACAGGTGGCACCGTGGTAGCTGGGAGGAATCAATTTGCCTCAGATGTGGTGGTGGAGGCTTTCTGTCTGATGAACCTTTATGATTTTTCTGTTAACTGTGTTTTAATTGGGGATTAGGCTTTTGATAAACCATCTTATATGTAATCCCCAAAGATCTGTCTTCAATATTTCTGTTCTAGTGTGTTTCCTGTCTTCGACACTGAGATTTCTTGATTTTTTCTTGACTTGCTGTGTTCGTTGGTGTGCAGGGCTGCACAGGGATCGAATGGCATCAATGCCTCATGAATCATTGATGAAACGTGGAGTTTAAACCCTGCGAATGATTCTCTTTGATGAATCAAAGGCAAGAGGATCATCACCCTCAGCCTTTGAATTTTCTTCAGCATGGCGGAAAAACCATTTAAACCCGGCAAAATATGAAAAAAATTATGAAATCCTGCATTTATAGGTTAAATTCTTTGGAAGGACATGTGGGGAGAGTGTGGCCGTTGGATGGCATCATCCAATGGTCAAGATTGATCAGAAGAGGTCAGAGAAGAGCAAAGGAGGAAATTAAATCAGAATCGTCGATCGCGCAGAGATCAACGGTCAGGGGTGAGGGCGAAAATTCAAAGCGAATGAGTTGCTCTATTCGAGAAATAATGAAAAATGGAGAAAAAAGGGGTGAAAACCTTTGTTTCAGAAAAAAATGGTGAAAAATGGTGTTTGGGGATCAGGAAAAACTTGGGCCGTCGGATGAGATCGGCACACGCGATCAACGGTGGAGATTGCATGTAAAAAGCCTTATAAAATACGCCTCGACCTCAAAAATGGTTAATAAAATCATGTTGTATAAAGTCCCCGGGTCCGGATCTACTGACTGTGTGGGGAAACAACAAGACCTGCCCCAATTAAATCATTCCGCGTGGATGCTGATGTGGCGCTGGGACCATGGGCTCTATGGGACCATTGACTGCTGCTATGGACGAGGGAAATGGGTGATGGAGTTTATGGGTCGTCGATCTGCAGATCAGGTCGACGGCAGAGATCCTTTAACGGCCGCATTATACCTTCGCTTATCTGTCGGGCTTCTTCAGAGCGCGATCACCGTCCAATGAGCATCCTCAGATCAGACGGTTCACATCAATATTGTGCCCACTCCACATCCAAAATTTAATGCGTGATGAGGGCGGTTTTTTCAACAGTGCTCAAGGCCACGTGTTAGCTGGTGTATGGCATCATTGAAAAATGGAAAAAACCACCTCCCGCTCAAAAGTAGTGCGATGTATTCCGCCCGGTTTTAAATAGTGAGCGACTGGTGGGGACCACCGGGGTGATAGATTATACACTGTTGATCTGCAGATCAGATCGACGATGGAGAGTGAATGGAACCTTGCACCAGCGGAAGTCTTTTCATACCCTGCGAAAAACACAAAAATTAATAAAAATAAAGGTTTCATGGTTATATATGCGAAGTGGATAGGCGCTCGTCTGCGGGGCCTTTGGATGTATGGAATGCCATATGATCGGGGGCTAAAAATATAGGGCTAATCAGCATCGGGGATTTTAAACATAGCAAATAGACTTATGTGCTCAGAAATTGCGATGTGATGAGCACTTTGTGGGTCTAACACCTGGTTCTAAGGTGCGGGCACATGGAGAGGAAGCCGTTAGGGGGCTTAGTCGAAGGGGGTTGGAGCCTAAAACATAAATCATGGATTTTTTTATGGATTTTCAATGTTTTTCAAAGGACTTTGAGGGTTTCGATAAGGAAAAGAAAAATTCCTAACCTTATTTAAAAGGGTTCTGATGGAGGGAAAGGAAAAAATATGAAAATGAAGGATTTTTATGGAGAATAACATGGGTAAGAATGATGTTAGTTTTGGAAGTGGAAAGAGGGGAAATGGATGATTTTGCAATAGTTCTTCCATGAAATTAGTAGAATTCCAAGGTGTAGAATGGGCACAGTAGGGAAGATTTTGGACAGAGGCATGAGGCCTTTAAGAGTCTTCAAGAGCCAACACTTTTTACAATAAAATTTGTTCCTTGAAGGCTCCAAAAATGATTTAGCCAGCATTTGATATGAAAAATTTTATAGCTGACTAACAGTGGCTCCACATGGGGATGATGCCTTCTTGAAGGTATCAAGAATTTCAGACTTGCATTCTCTGGGGGCTGATCAGTGCCTTATCCATTGGGCTGTTTTCTTCATCTTCAAGGGTCTTATTTTGCTCTAAAATTATTAGCAGCCATGAAAAATAAATGGAATTTCATCAATACCAGCTTCTACCTACCCAATCTTACTGATCTAACATTTTTTCTCTTTTAGAGTGCATTTGGATTGGCAAACTCTCTTATAACATTTTATTCTTTTAAAAGCAAGAAACTAATCTATTTCGATTCTTCTTTCTCAATGAACTCAGTCTAAACAGTTGGGTTCATATGCTTCTCTACTTAATCTACTAATCTATTCGGATTAAACAATCTAACAGATTTTTATTCTCTAAATTCTACAACAGAAATTTAAGAGCATACAAGCTAGGATTGAACAGTCTAACCTGATGCTAGTCTATGGCATAAAAACAAGTTGCACATAGACATTATTATTTGTAGAAAATTAAATCAAAATGGTGAAGGCATAATATCTAAAATTTCAAAGCATTTCCTTCACCTTTTTACAGCTCTGTTTTGATTATTACTTGAGTTGTCTTTCCTTTGCTAACTGGTTCATATTTTGAGCATGTTTGAACTTTTAATTCCTTATTCTAAACTATCTATTGATAAGACAAGATTGAACAGTTTGGAAAATCAAATTCACTATCCTATCAGCAGAAAATTTAAAGCTAATCAGTCAAGGTTAAGTTGTTTGACTAACTAGGAGTGTGTTCTCTAGGAGTGGCATTTGAGCTTGCACACTTTCAGATTTGTTTCTCTTTCTGGTATGGGGATATACCTTTCTTGCTTTCACAATCTGCCCTCTTTTCTTTCTTTATTTGTTTTTGTATTCTTTATTTTTATAACCTTGAATGCAATGTTCGGACTATGATATTTACAATAAAAAAATAAAATTCTTTGAAACTCATGATTCCTGGAAGAAGTAATGCTTTAGCATTCTGCCATTGACAAGACCTCCATACAGATATTCTCCATTCAATTCTTTCATGAAAAATGCGTTGTGACCCCTTTCAGCATGAATAATATAGGGACTTTTCCACAAGTTTTCAAACTTGCCATGTTTTCTCTTCTTTTCTCTCCTTCAATCCCACTTAAGAACAATATTTCCAACTTGGAAATTGTCTGCCTTCGTTCTCTTATCAAATAGATTCTTCATATTTTCTTGGACCAACTATGTTCTCTCATAAACTTCTTCTCTGGTCTGCTGTAAATGGATCGTTTGATTTATTCTCCTCTGCATATCATTCTCTTCAACCTGCACTTCTTGAAGGAGCTTCATGGCTGGCACTCCTAATGATGTGGGAAAGACTGCATCCATGCCATAAACTAGCTAATAGCGGGACATATTTATTGATTTCTTTGTAGTTAACCTATTGGCCCATAAGGCATGGACCAGCTTACTGTGCCATGATTTCTGATTTTGTTCCAACAGTTTTTTAATGATATGGATGAGGCTCTTATTGGAAGATTCAGCTAATCCATTTCCTTGGGGATAGTAAGCAGTGGAATGGCCCAAGGTTATGTGGTATTTGTAACAGAAATCCACCATTTTTTTAGATTTAAAAGCAGCAGCATTGTCTGTTATGATTTTTATTGGACAACCGAATCTGGATAGGATATTTGTTTCAAGAAGCTTGATAATGACATAGTCATTTTAATTCCTGGAGGGTATAGCTTCTATCCATTTGGTAAAGAAGTCAGTGGCTGTGAGGATCCACTTATGTTGAGCATAGGAGGATGGGTGGATTTCCCCAATGAAGTCTAAACCCCATTGTTGAAAAGGAGCCTCAACTCTGATAGGATGTAAAGGTAAGAGAAGGAGTTTTCTTTTGCCATCAAAAATTTGACATTTATGGCAAGACATGACTAACTTATGAGTATCTGGGAAAAGGGTAGGCCAATAGTAACTAGATCTAAGAATTTTGTTCACTGTGGCCTTCCAATAGAGGTGTCCTCCACATTCTCCGTCATGCAATTCATGCATGATTTTTCCTGCATCATCTTCAAGTAAACATTTAAGCAAAATTACAATAGCATTTTTCCAGTATAATACCCCATCTAAGATGCAAAAACTCAAAGCTTTTTGTTTCAAAAATCTAGCTTTAGTTTTAGAAAAAGGAGGAGGGGCATTTAAATATAAAAGCACATAAATAATGTTAGCATACCAAGGAGAATTCAAAAAAGTTTCTTCAACAAAAGGAGCAGTAGATTCTTCTATTTCTTCCAATATATCTACCATGTTCATGTCTAGTGCTTGGAAATTAGACTCAGCCATAAGTTTTGCTAATCCTTTCCCTTTAACTAGTTTGGTGGGCCTGATTTCTAATTCATACTCAAGAATAGTTGCAATCCATTTTCCCCTTTTACCATTATGGTCTTGGCTTAGAATGTCCTTGACAACAGTATGTGGAACAAAAGAAATTATGTGAGAGTGTAAAATATAGACCCTAAAGTCTTTTAACGCTTTCACTAACGCTAAGGCTTGCTTCTTCATGATGTTATATTTGAGAGGAGCATCTCTTAAGGCCCTACTAAAGAAAGATATTGGTTGTTCTTGCCCCAAGTCATTCTTTTGAAGTAAAATTGCAGCTATTGTATGTTGAGATGCAAAAGAAAAGATATAAAATTCTTTGGTGAAATTTGGACTAATCAGGACTGGTGTTTGAGTAAGAGCTTGTTTGACCAGTTCGAATGATTGTTTAGCTGGTAAAGTCCATTTTACACCGACATCTTTCTTAAGCATGTTTGTGATATTTTTTAATAGCTCAGCAAGATTAGGGATAAACCTCCTCAGAAAATTGATCTTTCCGATGAAATATTGCAACTCTTTGAGGCTTCTTGGATGACTGATTTGTAATATGCCATCTATCCTTGTAGGGTCTATTTTGATTCCCTCTTCTGAAATAATATGGCCAAGAATTTTACCTTCTTTGAGGCCAAAGAGTGTCTTCTTAGGATTCAATGACAAGCCAAATTTCCTACACTTCTTAAGAACTTTTCTTAAGTGAATCAAATGTTCTTCATCAGTTTTTGAGAAGACAATTATATCATCAAGGTAAATAATTATGAAATAGCCAATATCTTCAGAAAAGGCTATGTCCATGGCCCTTTGGGAGGTGGCCCCTGCATTCATTAATTCAAAAGGCATTTTGACATACATAAAGGTGCCCCAAGGTGTGGTAAAAGCAGTTTTGATTTGATCACTTGGGAGCACTAACACCTGGTTGTAACCCGAGAACCCATCTAAGAGAGATATCCTTTTTGACCCAACTACCCTTTGAATTATATGATCCATCTTGGGTAAGGGGTAGTTTTCCTTTACAGAGGCTCTGTTTAAATTTCTGAATTCAACACAGAGCCTGATTTCCCTTGTTTTCATTCTAACAGAAATTAGGTTTGATACCCATTCTGAATATCTAATTGGTACAATGATCCCAGCATCATGCATCTTTTCAATTTTTTCCTTAACTAAAGGTAATAAAATAGGGTTTATTCTCCTTAGTTTTTGTTTAAAAGGCTTTTGATTTTCTTTCAAAGGGATTTTATGCTGGATGATGCTGCTATCATATGATTTTAGTTCTTTGTATCCCCAAGCAAAAACATCTTTAAACTCTTTAAAAAAGCTCTATTTATTGCAATTTTATGTGAGCTGGGAGAGTGTTGGATAGTTTTATCATCTTGGGTTCTGCTAGGCTGCCTATGTTGTGCTCTTCTACATTGGTTTCCACAGGCTCCATTCTTGGTTCTTTGGCTACATCGTTAAAATCAAAAAGGTGTTCTAAAGGTGCTAGAACTCTTGGAATTTTATCATTTTTGCATTGTAAAACTTCCAAGTCTTCTTGGTCTGCATTGTCAATTATCTCTCCTTCAAAAGGATTCTCATAATGATTTATATCAGCAGAATATGTCATTTCAACTTCTGGGATTTGTTAAATATACAAACAATTTTCTTTATGGTTGGTTTCTGATATTGATATGCTGAAATCATTTTCTGATTTCAAGAAATCATCTATATGTTTGTCTGAATCAAACACTTGCCAGTGATCTTCGTTATCAGGCACAACAGGCCTGTGTTTTACCTTTATGCTAAGTTGTTCATTTATCTCAGGTATTTGGAAATTTCTAGCATTGAAGGCGAGTTCGTTTGCTAGATGATTCAGTGCTCTAGGAATGAAAATAAGTTCATATTTTTCAAAGGTTTTCAATAAATCAAGGGCAGAATTTCGACATTCCCTAAGCCTTGGATTTCTAGCTGAGTATTCTCCTTTGATTTTTCTTATGATAAGTTCATAATATTCTAATATTGATATCCTCTGGGCTTCTAGTTGTTTAAGCAATTGTAAGCCTAGGAGAAGTGCTTCATACTCAGAAATATTTTTAGTGCATGGGAAATCTAATTTATATGAAAAATTCTGATTCGTATTTTGAATCTAAACACCTGCTCCTGCACTTGTTTTATTACAGGATCCATCGAACTTTATTGTCCAGAGTATATTTGGCTCATTTTCGTTTTCTTGTTTCTATCGATTGTCAATGTTTTGAATTTGATTGGAGGGAGGACTTATTGTTCTGGTGAACTTATCTATGTTTTCCTTATCTTGTTGAGTGATCTCATATTTGTTACATAAGATAAACGAATCTAAACTCGATTGAATAGAATATATTGGAGAGTTGTTTGGTTTGTCTATGTTGCTCACCATGTACTTCATGTGAGATTCCCTGTATAGCCTTCTGTTTTGGTTAAAAACAGGGATGGTGGCATAAGACATGTCCATTTGAAGGCTTCCCTGAAGTTTGGCTCCCCAAGATCTTGATAAGTGCATGCCATACTTAGGGGGAATGTCAGCTACAACTATGTCCATGACTAAAATCTTAGCAGGGATTTGGGATAAGTTAACACACAAATATTTGATTAAACCCAAACATTTGACTCTGCTTGAGTCAAAGGAATACAAGTCTTTGTATGGTTTAGTAATTTCTAAGCCTAAGCTTTCCATTACCACCTTGGGCATTATATTGTGTGAAGCTCCTGAATCTAACATGGCATTGTGTAAAATTTTCTCATGTATGTTCAAGCTAACATAGAAGGGAGGGACAACCCCTTCTTGGTATTTTCCTTCAACGTCTGGACCAAACAACAACTCAGGTTTGTCATCTGTTAAGTTTAGGGTGTCAGTATCACTTCCTAATTTCAAATCTTTCAAAACTTGGTTTTTGTACACTTCTTGGGTTACTAGTTCAGCTAGGGGGATGGTAATTTTTATCTTAGCAATCTCTCCCTCAAGGCTGAAAGGAACAATTGACTTGTTCGTATTTACATCTGTATTTTCAATTGAATTCTTTTTAGCAATTTTGATTTGCTAAACCTTGTTTGGACTGGTAATTGGGACAGTTTTATTAGGACCACTAGATGAAGTGCTAGGGGTACTCTGTTCAACATTTGGATGGATACCTCTGTCTTTATTTACGTCTGGTTTCTTGGTCAAAATGTTGGTTTTTTCTGCTGTCTTTTTGGGCTGAGTTTCTATGTTTTTATTGATAACAGAATTAGTTTTTTTGTCTTTTGAATTATCTATGTTCCCCTTGCTCCTAAGATCATATTGTTTTTGCACCTCCATTATTGCATTTTCAAACCCCAATCTATAGTCATCAGAATCTTCATAGGTGTTTGTTCTGTGATTAGAGAAGAAACCTTGTTCTTATTCAGTGAGGAAAAAATCATCCCCACTGTCCGATCCAATCAATTTTACATGAGATTCTCCCAATATTTCCAACTCCCTATCTTCCTCATATTGATCTACATAGTTCTGTTGGAAGGGAGGTCTAATCTATTGGTCACTTTATTTTTGCTTATCTTGATTGTTTTATCTTCTATAATTCTGATTTCTATTTATGTTTCGGTTATTTTGAGGTTCTCTTGGTGGCACTCTCTCATTTAAATTGATCTTCTCAAGCATCCTCTCCATTACCTTCACTAGGTTGTAAATTCTTGTGTCAGAAGTTGAGGTTGAAGGTAGTAGGTCATCTTTATAAGTTACCCTCTTCTCGAATCTCAACCTATTTCTTTTCTCAATTATGTTTTCTTCTACGCTCATAGCTCCTTTCTGCATCTCTTCTAAGGTTAAGTAATCTCTCTCCCTTAACTGATAAGTCATTTCAGCATCAAGGCCTTCGGGATACCTTACTAAGGCCATGCCTTCAGGAGGTTTCATGTGAGGTGGAAGAGCATTGTAAACGCTATTGAACCTAGTGGAGTAATCATGAACACTCTCCCCTTGGTTTCTCTTGAGGATGCTATACTCTGCTAGTATTTGGAGAGGATTCTTTTTGAGTTCCCATTTGTTGAGGAATGTTTGATGCAAGGCAGGGAGATAATTTATGCTATTATGAGGTAATTTTTTAAACCATTTCTCTACATCTCCTCCTAAAATTTGGGCGAATATTCTCATATTCACATTTTCTTCTTCTATCTCCATGTAATCGAAAGCATCTTCCATCCTATCTACATGATGTTGGGCTGTTGTAGACTCGTTTCCAATCAAATGAGGGATTTTGGATTGGTAATCATTTGGTAGGGGAATTAGAGGTTGTGGTAACACTAGTGGGGCATACCATGTTTCCATAGATGGAAATAAGGGTGGATTTACAAGGGGTGGATTTACTGGAGTGAAAGTGGGCTGAACAGGAGTGTTTTGCACAGTGGTAGTATGAATTGGAGTGGAAGAAATACTTGGGCCAGCAAACTAATTTTGAGCAGACTTGTTGTGAAAAAGACTAAAGTGATGAAGAAGGTGGGAATCATGAGGAGTGGAAGGTGAGGCTTCTCTACTGAAGTTTTGTTGCAAATCTGTAATATCAAGGTCAGTTTTGTTTAAATCAACTTGATATCTAGTTCTAAAAATGTTCTTTGTATGATGTAAATCAAAGTGTAAATCCTCCAAAACAACAAGGTTTTCAGGGAAAGATTTTGTTCTTAAGAGGCTCCTATTAATAGCTAATTTTCCAGAGTTAGAAGTCTTCCATAGAATTCTCTCTGGATTGTCAACGATTAAAGGAGGATTTGGATCTGGATGGGATCTAGTATTGATCCTTTGTGAAGCTAGATTGTTTTTCAAAAATGAGAGAGGTTGAGGTTTTTAGGGACTATTTTTGGGAGCTTCACCTCTCAGGACGTTTTATCTAGTATGGGGCTAGGCTTCTAAACTTCTTTAAGGTTGGTTAACACAATCCTAAAGATATTTGGAGACCTAGATGAGGAATATGCCTACCGGGGCTAATGGAGTCGCTAGGTGGAAACTATTTAGCTTTTATGAAGGTATAATATTGGATGGTTCCACCACTATGTTTATTATGAAGCCAAACTGAAATGTTTTGGGGGTTTTTTTTTTTTTTGAGTTATTTCAATCTTACCGGTTATGAGAGTGTCCTAAATTTGATTTAACACTTAGCTAAGGTGTTTAATCATACAGAGTTCACTCTTATGTCTTGGTAACTGATTACTTCAAGGTTTGATAAGGTTTGATGATAATCCTAAGGGTTACTTAGTTTGTCACTGATTCAAAATAAGTCCTATCATGATTACTGTTATGCTTGGTAGTGCTTGAAGAAGGTTACTTATGTGATACTAGACAGTGAGTGTTTGATTTTCAAGATTTTACTCAGGTTCCCACAGTGATCGCCATTATGTTGGTGTCGATGAGGTGTCTGATAATCACTGTATAGTCTTTCAAAATAAGCGATTTCTAGAGTCCTAAGGTGTACTTAGATTGTCACTAACTCAGAATGGTCCCACTTTGATCGCCATTATGTTGGTGTCCCATGTTTTGATAGTTTGGCAAATCAAAAGGCAAGGCAACATCAGAACCAATCTTTCGAGTTACAGGATCTAGTCCTCCTGTTCTCATAGAGGGATCTCTCAAATGTTTGTTTGCGAAGGTTTTTCTTGTGTGCTTCGAGTATTGGTTTTAGACTAGTTATTAAGTACAGGTGTTTTTTTATGTGTTTGGTTGAATTGATATGGTAGAACATGAAAGGTCTAGGAAAGATATATGGAATGGAGAAACATCTGGTTCTTTGGGAAATGGAGTCAAGAAGAGGTCATAACATACTCATCAATGGATATGGGATATCAGAGGGAAAATCTAACTTGGCTACAGGATCCTTTGGTTTTGGAATGAGATGGACATCAATTATTTGGAAAGAGAAATTTGATTCTCAACGAAGGGAACTTGAAAACATAACTTGAACAATAAAGAAATATTTGATAGACAGGGCTAACCATAAATTATACAAACATTCTTTAAGCAAATAATGACTTCAAGACAACTTTGAAAATGAAATCTAAGATTTTGGGAACACCCTATTTCCTCAAAGATTTTATTTTAAATGACTTTAGAAAACATAAAAGATTCACTGATAATTGTAGTCATAGAAGAGGGAACACCTAACACATCTATGATCACAACTATAAAATACCTTGAAGACAATTGTTTAAGCAAGGACAAAGGGCAAGATCAGAACAGACCTCCTTGACTTACTGTAAACAAAAGAAATTCAAAGGGAGACTTCAATAATTGTCTTTAAGTGGCAACAGACAAGCAGGGAGAACCATAAATCATGCTAAAACCAATTGTTCGAACTATTAAGGAAATAAACGAGCATGAGGACTAAAGAGAGAGATTAAAGACTCTAAAATACCTTAGTAGAAGAAAAAATGAAACAGTGAAGGATGAATAGGTCTAAGGTGCTTCCAGGAGTCATTTCTTAGCCTAAAACATTCAAGCTACTGTAGTAAGAAATTATGGAAAAGAATGAAAATAGGAGAAAACATTAAACAGTTCAGAATACTTCACCAAAAGCTAAGCTCATGGATCCAATGATAGAGCCTTCTCAGGAACAAGCATGCAACAACATCATCAAGGCTTCCAAGACTTCAATTTTTTCTTCAACTTCAACAGACTATGTATTATTTCAGAGAGTTTCAGTATTACAACTAGTGATCAACCAACCAACAGTTTCTCATCTTCTTTAGTAGTATTTATAGAAGTATGAGGAGGTGAGATCTGATAAAATATCTCCAAAGATAATTAATACAGTATTAATGGCTTCTTGGCCTTTGGGGGGCTCAATGAAGAAGCTTACATAGGTGTCCTCTATTTTAAATAATTGACAGTAAGACTTAAGCTTGGTGGGAGCTCTTTTGACTTTTGGGGCTTTGTGTTGTGTAATAGTTACTCTGTTGATATTCTTTACATTAAGTTCCTTGGCAGACATAACTATTCAGCTATGCTTGAGGCAAATATATGATCTTGATCAATAACTTCGGCCTTTGTTTGAATGCTTTGAGGCACAGGTGGCACTATGGTAGCTGCGAGGAATCAATTTTCCTCAGATGTGGCGGTGGAGGCTTTCTGTCTGATGAACCTTTATGATTTTTCTGTTAACTATGTACTAATTGGGGATTAGGATTTTGATAAACCATCTTAAATTTAATCCCCAAAGATCTGTATTCAATCTTTCTGTTCTGGTGTGTTTCCTGTCTTCGACACTGATATTTTTTTATTTTTACTTGACTTGATGTGTTTGTTGGTGCGCAGGGCTGCACAGGGATTGAATGGCATCAATGCCTCATGAATTATTGATGAAACGTGGAGTTTAAACCCTATGAATGATTATATTTGACGAATCAAAGGCAAGAGGATCGTCACCCTCAGCCTTTGAATTTTTCTCAGCATGGTGGAAAAACCATTTAAACCCTGAAAAGTACGAAAAACATTATGAAATCCTGCATTTATAGGTTAACTACTTTGGAAGGACATGTGGGGAGAGCGTGGCCATTGGATGGCATCATCCAATGGTCGAAATTGATCAGAAGAGGTCAGAGGAGAGCGGAGGAGGAAATTAAATCGGAACCGTCTATCGCACAGAGATCGATGGTCAGGGGCGAGGGAGAAAATTCAAAGAGAATGAGTCGCTCTATTTCAGAAATAACGAAAAATGGAGAAAAAATGGGTGAAAACCTTTGTTTCAGCGAAAAATGGTGAAAAATGGTATTTGGGGATCAGGAAAAACATGGGTCGTCAGATGAGATCGGTCCACGCGATGAACGGTGTAGATCGCATGTCAAAAACTTTATAAAATACGCCCAGACCTCAAAAATGGTTAGTAAAATCATGCTATATAAAGTCCCTAGGTCCGGATCTATTGACTGTGTGGGGAAACAACAAGACCTGCCCCAATTAAATCATGCCGCGTGGATGCTGATGTGGCGTGGGGACCACTGGCTTTGTGGGACCATTGACTACCATTGTGGATGAGGGAAACGAGTGATGGAGTTTATTGGCCGTCGATCTCTAGATCAGATCGATGGCAGAGATCATTTAATGACCGCGTCATACCTTCACTTATCTGTCGGGCTTCTTCAAAGTGTGATCACCGTCCAATGAGCGGCCTCAGATCAGATGGCGCACATCAATATCGCGCCCACTCCACATCCGAACTTTAATGTGCAATGAGGGCAGTTTTTTCAACAGTGCTCGAGGCGACGCGTCGGCCGGTGGATGGCATCACTGCAAAACGGAAAAAACCACCTCCCGCTCAAAAGAGGTGCGATGGATTCCGCTAGGTTTTAAACAGTGAGTGACTGGCGGGGACCACCGGGGCGATAGATTATGCACCATCGATTTGCAGATCAGATCAACAGTGGAGAGCGAATGGAGCCTTGCACTGGTGGAAGTCTTTTCATACCCTACGAAAAACACAAAAATTAATAAAAATAAAGGTTTCATGGTTATATATGCGAAGTGGATAGGCACCTGACTGCATGGCCTTTGGATGTATGGAATGCCATATGATCGGGGGCGAAAAATATAGGGGTAATCGGCATCAGGGTTTTTAACCACAGCAAATAGACTTATGTGCTCAAAAATAGTTATGAAATGAGTGCTTTGTGGGTCTAGCACCTAGTTCTAAGGTGCGGGCACATGGAGAGGAAGCAGTTAGGGGGCTTAGCCGAAGGGGGATGGAGCTTGAAACATAAATCATGGATTTTTTTATGGATTTTCAATGTTTTTCAAAGGACTTTGAGGGTTTCGATAAGGCAAAGAAAAAGTCTTAACCTTATTTAAAAGGGTTCTGATGGAGGGGAAAGGAAAAAATATGAAAATGAAGGATTTTTATGAAGAATAACAGGGGTAAGAATGATGTTATTTTTGGAAGTGGAAAGAGGGGAAATGGATGATTTTGCAACACTTTTTCCATGAAATTAGTAGAATTCCAAGGTGTAAAATGGGCACAGTATAGAATTTTTTGGACAGAGGCATGAGGCCTTTAAGAGTCTTTAAGAGCCAACAGTTTTTACAATAAAATTTGTTCCTTGAAGGCTCCAAAAATGATTTAGCCAGCATTTGATATGACACATTTTATAGCTAACTAACACCAGTAATTTTACTTCACAAATTATAGATACGCTATTTGGTGTCTTGTATCTTATGGTTTGATGTGCTAATTTTTTCTTTTGTTCTCATTTTCGGAGGCCTATTGTATAGAAAATATATACTCAACCTCTTTGATATAATTATTCATTCTTTCCTAGTTTCACTTATATGAATCCAGAAATATAGACTATAAGTTTGATGAGTCACCGTGAATATATATATATATATATATATATATATATATATATATATATATCATGGTCAATCACTGTGAATGACATTTATAAGTTACTACAAGTTTCCTTTAAGCAAACCATGGTACATGAGCTACCCAACAATCTGTTCCATGAGTTTATTTCTCCATGTTTCAACCCTTGGTTAATGTCTGGAACATTTGGTTTGGTAATAACACAAAACTGTATTCAATCCATCACGACATGATGTCTTTTATTTATTATTAATACGATATTCATTTGATCTATTCTGATCTTGGGTCTGTTGATCGGTAACACAATTTGTATCAAGTCTCATGTGATCAAGAATCTTTGGTTGATATGTAACATAGGTTGCATTATATTTACGATGACATTCGAGGACCTCTAACATTAATTTTCAATTTATTTGTGCTTGCACAATATAGTATATATATATTGTTTTTTTGGCCTTACAAGATTCAAATTAATGGTTTTTTGAATTTTGTGGTGTGTCACCTCAAATATTTTAAGCACCAACAACCAAGTTCAGAGTTGATCTCTGAGAGGAATATAATTATTAAAGTATTAACCTATAACTCTTCTAATTTATTGTCAACAAATTAATGACATATTCTCTCTGAGTTATAGAGTATTATTTTTAATATTTCTTTCCGATATATTTTCTCATGAAGTGTTTCAACTAGCCATTTCTATAATTCCTATTTGATTGAAAAAGTAAGTTCACTTGAAAATTTCAAACTTGTAAACATGTTTGAGTTAGATCTGGGTGAAGATACTTGATTACATATTTAGCACATTTATATTGGAATGTCACGTTAGCTAGGAATATTTGAAACCTTTCTTTTATTTCCCTTGATTTCACACCAAGGTAGTTAGCTATAGGATTAAGTGCAAATTTACAATATATTTTGTAGTTTTTCTTAATTGTGAGTGAGAAAATAAATGTCACATTCTTTTTAACAGTATGTGGATGGTCCATAATTTCAATTCCTTTTATTTTTATTTTATTGAGATAGTAATCACATTGAATATGCTCAATTCAGTTAAAATTCAATGCACAAATTTCAATTTGATTGGTAAATAGGGTTTGTTCCTTAATAATTTCCATTTGATTTTAGGTTTAGAACATGTATTTGATAGTGATGCAGATAGTTTCTAGAGCAGGATAGGGTTTGGTTTTGTATATCTCTTGAGTCTTTCTCCTCCATATATAGTGATGTGTCTCTATGACCACACACCCTAGATTGACATAATGTCGTTGGGTCATTAGTTAAACATGTACTACAACAAACATTTTGGTGTTGTTTCTAGGGAGGTGCTAAAGGGATAAACATTATCTATTTGTAGCAATATAGTTTACTATTTTACCTTCTCTTCTCACACTTTTCAAAGGGTTTTAATTTATAGGGTTATTTTGGAACTCCCACATAAATTTTAATCCATATGTTGATAGGGTATATTAGTAAGCTAAGGAAATCATACTTTCAAGGAATTTTTCAAGAGGAATTCAACAAAAATACCATATCCTTCTTCTCAGATAGAAAAATCACCCAATGGAAATTCCATGAGGGAAGAAATAGGTAATTTGTTTGAAAATATTAAGAATTATACCATTAGCTATTTGAATTCAGAATTGGATGTTTTACAGGAAAAATAGAAGCACACTAAAATTCAAATTCCACTGCTCATATTCTACTCCAACTATACGGAGAAGCATTTTCTAAAAGAGTGTCCACTTAGTGGTGTGAAAGGTTTTGGAATTTTTGATGAGGATTAAAAAAAAATCATTTCCCATAGTTTTAAGAATCATAAGAAGTGTTCAAGGAATCAAGAGAGTAGACAAATAAAAAGCCAGGTATAGCTCAAAACCTATCATGAGTTTTTAATATTGAGTCTAACATTTGTAATCCTCGCCATTTTCCTCATCAAATTCATAATCTTACAGTTCCATGGAAGACTTCTAGTCCTCCTCCAAATGACTGCCCTACCATATGGCCGCACTGGCCCTTTCCTCGAGTCAAATATACCGATGGCCTCAAGGATGGTTTGGAGCCTCCTCTCTAAGGAAGTTGCCCATGCAATCTCAATTTCTTGAGCAAAAAAACTACAAATTTATTCTAATGTATTATCAAGGAGGACATTATCAAGTTCTCCTGCTGTAAAATCGAAGCTACCTATGCAACCTATCCCTAATCCTAACAAGAATATTATACAACAAGTTACATATTCTTCCTACTTACTCTTCTATTGAATGCCATGTCATGTATTTTATATCAAGGAGATGAGTGAATTTGTGATCTTCCTCTAATACCACATAGAATTTACCCTCAGAAGAAGTTTCATCACATGACTATTAAAGGAGAAATATATCACTCGAACTTGTACTTTAAAATCTTGTTGAAACTCATTAAAAATATGGAGAATAAAACCCTGGAGAATAAATCATCACTAAAGGGCAGCCATTGGAGACTTTGATTGAGGAGTTTCTCTCTTGCCTCTAACCAAATATATTATGCCCCTGAGAGCTTGATCATCATTTCATGGAAGAATTGCATGACATAATAAAGCAGTAAATGCCAAAAAAATTAATGAATTCTAGAGCCATTAATATATGTATCCCATTCAAACTTGGTTTGAAATGATTATTGGCATACAACTTCCTCAATCATTCAAAAACTCTTGGTACCATATAAATTAATGAAGTTCGGTTATCAAACTTTTGTATATGTTAAAGCTCGCTTTTAAAATATAAGTATGAGTATATTTGATATGCGTTAATAGTAAAAGTATGTAGACAACACTTTACATATATATTCATGTGACACCAATATTGACAACCTACATGTGAGTCCACACAAATATCATAAAACCTACATGTGAGGCATGCAATGGGGAAGCCATCTAGGTGGGAGTATTTGACAAGTGGAATAGGGTAACTAGAAAATGGAAGCCATCTAGGCGGAATTATTTGACAATCGGAATAGGGTAACAATAAAATTACTAACAGAGAAGCTTCCTATTGAAAATAATGCTTTTAAAATCTCCACGTAATTGCTCACATTAGATAGCAGATTTTATGATTCTCTGTTATTAAAAATTTAGTTTAGTAGATTATTAGGATGCCCAGTGAATAATGGCCAATGCTCATAATTATTAGTAATCATGTCAGTAGATAGTTAGTAGTTGATAAAAATAATATTAGTAATAGTTTTATTATATAAGAATGTATTTACATACCAGATTCAATGTGAGATTTACAAGTTGAGCAGTGATCTGATCCGTGTTATTTTTTTCATTATGTTTCATTGTTTTTTTATATGTCATAATTATTTTGGTTTATTAGCTGGCTTAAAGAGGATACCATTTCAGATTCTACAATTGGTATCAGAGAAGGTAAAATTGTTTTGGGTTAAACTTTTATTGTTGGAATTTCACCAAAGTTAAAAATGTCGAATTCTAACATGTGTGTTCCAGAATTTGATGGGAACGATTATGATTATTTGTGCATTAAGATATTTACCTTTTTTATTGGAAAATATTTGTGGTAGATTGTTGAATCAGGTTATGATGAGCCATATGATTGGAATTCCCTTACAACCAATGAAAGAACAACAAGAAAGGAAGCAGGGAAGAAGAATGCTCAAGCTTTGTTTCAAATTCAGATAGATCTTGATAAGAGCTTATTTCCACAAATATCAGGAGCAACAACAGCCAAAGATGCATGGAAGACTCTAAAATAAGCTTACCAAGGTAGTGATAAAGTTAAGTTTTTCAAGCTTCCGACATTGAAGTGAGAGTTAGAGAATCTCAAGATGCAAGAAGCTAAAAGTATCTACTGTGTGAGAGTCAAAGATGTTGTCAATAAAATGGCTACACTTGGGGAAACGGTAAGTATTGAAATTTTAATAAAAAGGGTATTGAGATCTTTAACACCTAGATGGAATAATGTTGCCATAATATTAGAAGAAAGCAAGGATTTGACACAATTAAAGTTTGATCAATTGTTTGGATCTCTCATGTCTCATGAAGAAAGATTAAAACACACTTTTGAGGTTGTAGAGAAAGCTTTTTCCTCTAAATTAAAAATTACACAGAATGAAGATGCAATCAGTAGCATTATTGAAACCAATCAAGATCGAGGTAAATGGCAGAGCCAAAAAGTTTCTAGAGGTAGAGGCACAGGTGGTTCAAGAGGAAGAGGTACAGGTAGATTTGATAAGAGAAATGTTCAATGGTACTATTGTAACACATACATCCACATTGAAAGAGAATTCAGATTGAAAGAAGGTAAAAATGCTAACTATGCTAAAAAAGGTAGTGATTATCCTCGAGATCACTTATTTTTATCTTATGCCAAAGGCCAAAATACTAGTAAGTATGTTTGGTACATAGATTCTGGATGCTCTAACCATATGACAGGGAATGAGAAATTGTTTTCAGCAAAGGATGGAGGTTTTAAATCCAAGGTCAAGCTTGGTGATGATAAACCTTTGGAGGTTGCTGCCAAAGGAGCTATGGAGAACCAAACAAAAGAAGGTATAAAGAGTATTCATGATATTTATTATACTCCAAAATTGAAGAAAAATTTGTTAAGTGTTGGGCAGCTATGTGAGAAAAATTATAAAGTAGTCTTTGAAAATAAGACATGTTCTATCTATGATAACAATAAGGGAAATATGGTGATCATTGTTGTGCCTATGAAACGAAATAGGATTTTTCCCTTGAGGTTTGATGAACATAATAACAACCTTGCAAATATGGCTTATGAGGATTCAAGTTGGCTATGACATCCTAGGTATGGGCACTTAAATTTTCACAGTTTGAAGTTTCTAACCTCAAATGCATTAGTTTCTAGTTTGCCCAACGTAGAGGAGCATAAGGAGGTTTGTGAAGGACGTGCTAAAGGCAAGCATGAAAGGGAAAGGTTCCCAAAGGGAAATGCATGGAGGGCTCATCACCCACTTCAGCTTGTTCATTCAGACATATATGGTCCTATGCAGACTAATAGTTTGGGTAAGTCATCATATTTCATCGCTTTTATTGATGATTACTCAAGAAATTTTCGGGTATATTTTTTGAAGGCCAAAAGTGAAGCCCTAGATACATTCAAGAAGTTCAAAGCACTTGCAGAAAATGAGAAAGGCTGCAAGATCAAAATTTTGCGCACTGACCGCGGAGGAGAGTTTTTCTCCAAAGCTTTCCAGATTTGTTCTGATATGAATGGCATTAGGAGGAAACATACTAAAACATACACTCCCTAAAAAAATGGCATAGCTGAAAGGAAGAATCGCATTGTGGTTGAAATGGCAAGGTGCATGTTACAAACGAAGGGATTGAGGAATTCTTATTCGGGAGATGCAGTTGCTACAATAGTGTGTGTCCTCAATCGTAGCCCCATGAGTGCACTAGATAATATGAATCCTTATGAAGCTTGGTATGGAAAAATACCTAATGTTAATCATTTCAAAGTTTTTGGTTGTTTGGCTTATGTGCATGTACCTAATCAAAATAGAAAAAATTTAGATGCAAAGAGTGAGTTATGTATTTTCATTGGGTATAGTGAGACAAGAAAGGCTTATAACTTGTATAACCCCATCACTAACAAGCTTATTGTCTCAAGAGATGTAATTTTTGATGAAGGGTGAGTTTATGGTCATCAAAAAGGCCATGTTGAGAAGACAAAATCTATTTTGAATGATGATATAATTGTTGATATTGAGGAGCCAAATAATTCTTCTATATCTAATGGTTTAACTCCACCAAGGAGCCCTTCATCAATTTATTCAGCATCAATTTCAAGTCCAGCTTCTTCTCCAAGTTCTACAAGGAAGGTAAGGACATTGAGTGATATATATCAGAGGAGTGCAAATCAAGCACATGAATAAAACCCGATAGCTGATATATTGAATTTTTCTTTATTAGCCAAGGTTGATTTTGAACCATCATGTTTTGAAGATGCATGTACTAATGAGGTTTTGGTGCAAGCTATGTAAGAAGAGATGGATTCCACTCACAAGAATGACACTTGGGAATTGATAGAGCTTTCACGTGACAAGAAAATTATTGACACCAAATGGGTCTACAAGACCAAATTTAACAGTGATGGGAGTGTTGAAAGACACAAGGAAAGATTAGTTGCCAAAGGATTCACACAAAAGTATGGAATTGATTATGAAGAGACACTTTCACCAGTAGCAAGACAGGAGACCATTAGAATGTTGATTTCATTAACAACTTAGAAAAGTTGGAGCATACATCATATTGACGTGAAAAGTGCCTTCTTGAATGGGTACTTAGAAGAGGAAGTATATGTGGAGCAGCCAAAAGGTTTTGAAGTTGAAGAAGGATTTGTATCGTCTCAAGCAAGCACCAAAAGCGTGGTATGCTAGGATTGATGAATACTTTCAAGAAAAATACTTCTAGAGAACTAAGAATGATCCTACCCTTTACTAAAAACAAGAAGGTATTGATATTTTGATCATACGTTTTTATGTTGATGATCTACTGTATATGCGTAGTAGTTCCAAAATGAATCATGAGTTCTAAGTTGCTATGATGAATGAATTTGAGATGAAAGATCTAGATCTCATGAAATATTTTCTAGGAATGGAGGTTTATCAAACTAAGGATGAAATTTTCATTTGTGAGACAAAGTATGCACATGATATGTTGAAGAAATTTGATATTCTTGATTTTAATGGATCCCCTACTCCAAGTGCTCATGGAGTTGTATTATGTATAGATGATGGTGCTGATTTACTTGATGAGACAACTTACAGTATTGTGGGGAGCTTGATGTTTCTAACCCACACAAGACCTGATATTGCATTTTCAGTTTCACTTGTTTCAAGGTATATGAAAAATCCTTCGGAAATAAATATGAATGCAGCCAAGAGAATTTTAAGGTATCTGAAATACACTCTAAATTTTGGTATTCATTACTACTCTACTAAAAACTTCAATATTGTTGGATTTAGTGATTCAGATTGGGGAGGTAGTGTGGATGACCATAAGTCCACATCTGGAAATTTTTTCTCTTCTGGTTCTCGTTTGATTACTTGGAGCTCAAGAAAAAAAGCATTATTTCCCTCTCATCAACAGAAGCAGAGTATGTTGCAATTACTTTAGTAGGTACACAAGCTCTTTGGCTCAGAAATTTTTTGGAAGAAATTGGAGAGAATCAAATTCAGCCTACAGTGATTTATTGTGATAATGTTAGTGCCATCAAGTTCGCAAAGAATCCAATTCATCACAGCAGGACAAAGCATTTTGACATGAAATATCACTTCATTCAAGATTTGGTGCAGAAGAATGATGTTGAATTGAAGCACACAAATACTAAGGATCAGCTAGTAGATCTCTTCACCAAAGCAGTTGCTGGAACTAAGAGATAATTTCATAAGCCCTCATTAAGAATTTAGGGGGAGTGTTGAGAATAATCCTTTTAAAATCTCCATGTAATTGCTGACATTAGATAGTAGATTTTATGATTCTCTGTTATTAAAAAACTAGTGCAACAAATTATTAGGATGGTGAGTGCTCAGAATTATTAGTAATCATGTCAGTAGATAGTTAGTAGTTGATAAAAATAATATTAGTGATAGGTTTATTATATAAGAATTTATTTCCATAACAGATTCACTATGAGATTTACACGTTGAGCAGTGATCTCATCTGTGTTTAATTTTTTTCATTGTCTTTCATTTTTTCTTTATATGTCATAATTATTTTGGTTTATTAGCTAGCTTAAAGAGAAGGCCATTTCAGATTCTACACTACCCCACCTATGAGCAGTGCACATCATACACAAGACACCTACCAAGTACAAAGTAATGTGCATCTACTAGCGGACGTTGGCTTTAACAAGATGGGGACTTCAACATAAGAGTACTACAGTCTGTATTAGTATTTTATTATGCTACACTAGAAGTAATATTACACTTTAAGAATATATTCCTCTTTCGAAACTAAATAGGGTTCAATAACATAAAAGAGATAAATAAAAATATATATATTATTTTGAAATAAAATTGATATAACACCACTCTTGAAAATGAATAGAAACTCCTATTAAGCACTTATGTGGTAAGTCTTTCTAGGAGAAATTAACTTCTAATACATCATTTTTTTGTAAAGTGACCATAGTTTATTAATTATTCTGCTTTCATATTGTTTCGTCTAGATTACCTATTGATTCAGTGAGGGGGGATTTCTCATTTTTATGTTGTATACTTTCTATTCATAAGCTCAATACCCTACTCCTAGTCTAGTTTCTCTAACTAGTTATTATCCAATAAGTATTTTTAAGTTTATCTAAGAATATATTGTTGAAAAGCCTCCTATGGCATCCCATTCCTAGAGAACCTTAATGGGATTTCATGAGAACCCTAGCATGATTAACTAGAGGGACCTTTTATTTTTTATCCAAGATGATTTATTATACATTAAATAGTTGATATTTAATATTAAAATGGATGATGTTTCTCCTAGGATAAATATAAATAATTTGTTAGGTTCCTAAAATATATAAAATATTGTGGTACCACCTGTCTTCCTTGCACTAAAATTTTCCAATTAGTATACATTATTCCAAATTTTTTGTGTGATATATAATAATAAAACAGAAGTATTTGGAGGTACAAGCAAACCCATCATGATAATGAGCATGCCTACTAGCAGTTGAGCCATGCTTGTATGGTACAAAGGAAAACCTAGTAAACATGCCTACTTGCAGCTGGGATATGCACAATAAGGGAGATGGAGAATAAAAATATTCCCACTTGTAACTCAAACCCTAAGACACATTCTAAACCAATTATCATTAAAATTTAAGCTCGAAAAATAAATTTATACCTTTCAGAGAATTGATTTAATATTTTTCAAAGATTGTTCTTTGGAGTTATATATTTCATAAATAAGAAGTTTTTCATGGAAGTGGGACTCTTAGTGAAAGTGACTTACTATAAAGGGACTTCTATTATACACTTGGATAGTGGAAAAACATTGAGAAACATGGATAATTAGGATATCTTAGGAATGCATTATTTGTCGGCCTTGTTTTTCCTTATTTCGATCAATCTTCAATATCATTGTATTTAAAACTCTTTTATATCACTTTTAATAAGGACTTGGAAGTCAAGACTTAAAGATTAAGGTTTCTCATGAGATGCTTTGTTGAAATTTGAGTGGTAGGCTATTTGATTTCTATGGTTCCTTCTTCTAGTTTTAATATTGTTCTTATTCTCTTACTTTTAATATTGTTCTTACAGTAACTACATTATTACCATTCCTATGGAAGCACTACATAGCATTAGTTATTATTTTGGAGAACCATGAATATTAGTCTTCACAATGATGGACCCAATGCAGAAGAAAAGGCATCATACGTTCCTTTTCTTACCCTCGAAACAACTAGACCAAGCAAGGAAATTCTATTTTTCTTTTGTCAAACAGAGTTGTAGAACTCTATAGCGGGTGGAGGATCAATATATTCATATATTCACGACATTATGTGTATATGGATTCAATGATGCATAGAACGTACATGTTTGATTATTGATTTGAATTAGTTTATAACCAAGATTGGTGGAGTTGATGTTCTAGTCATTATAGTGCAGATCCACAGTTTTCCATGATTAAATATTAGCACAACCAAACGTATTCAAAAGGGACTGCAACGATCTTTATTTTATTTGGTTCACGACAATTTTGGCTTGTTGTAGCCCAGTTCTATATTGTAACTAATATAAAACTATAGTTATGGCTATGTTAAAGGGTAGTGATGGATCCACAAGGTGACTATAGTGTTGTACATCCCTGAGCTGTGTAAGGAACCATTATTTTAACATGGAAGCTATTTCCACGTTTATGTCTCAATCACTGGTTTCCATTGTTTTCGCTGTGATTTAATTCTATGCGGGAGACACAAATTCATTGGTTGGGCTCGCCAATATAGCTCATTGGGCCTCAATCTTTTTTATTTGTTTGAACAGGTTACTGATACACTAATTGGTGTTTTTTATCTCATGGTTTAGTGTGCTAATTTGTGCTTTTATTCTCATACATGGAGGTTTATTCTGTATAAGTTCTATACTCTGCCTCTCAGATATAGTTCTTCATTATGTGCTTGTTTCAGTTTTGTGGATCTACAAATATACACTGTAAGTGATGAGTGACCGTTATATATATATATATCGATTATTGACGTCAATAATTATGAGTGCCAATTACAAGTGACGAAAGGTTTACCTTAAGTGCACTATCGTACATAACAAACTCACCGCTCTATTTCACGACTTTATTTCTCTACGTTTCACGACTTTAGTGTCAGAATATGAATTCTGCCATTACTAATCAAAAATCACTTTTTTCATTCTAATTTTAGGTGTCCCACTCTGAAATTTTTATATCATTCTATTAAGTCATGCGAAAAATTGTTTCACTCATGGTAGCTCTACTCAATAAATTTCACTCTCCCTCAAAAAATCGCATTCACTGGCTCACTTTCATGTTTAGCTGAGCATAATAACACTTTTGAAAAGCTTATTTCACTCTGTCTTATCTAAGTCAAAGTCAATCATGGAAGTCAAGTCATTCAAGGTCCCATTAGGTCATTAGGTTTCATTGTTCAAGGTCCAAAAATGCACCATTTCATTTGCATAAGGTTAGAAAAGTATGAGAGTGATCTCAATAATGTCTCTTTACCATGTAAATATGACCTCCAAGATGGTTTCCAAAGTTGTAATTTAATTTCAAGTGTGAGTTTCATTCCAAGATGTAATATTTATTTCAAAAAAAAGATGTAATTTTTATTTATTCATGAAATTTTATGTCAATTCAAGTGTAATAAGTACTTAGTTCTCAAGGCTACCAACTCACAGTTCCACATGCCAACACATCAAATTTCAAAGTGCAATAAATTTTAGTTCATCAATTGATCAAATGTCAAAGGGAGTTTTCTTTTCCCAAGGGTGCCCAAGTCATCATTTTTTAGAAGCATTAAACCCTAATTTCCTCTCCCACTAAGCTAGGGTTTTCTATCGAAATAAAGACATTTGAGTAGAGGAGGCATAAGTTAGTTCATATCAGTAAGTATGAGGTCATTTCAGTTCATAAACATCAGTCTGCATCATTTTTTAAGAATTCATTCCTAGGAACAGATCATTCACCACACATAGGGTTGGTTTATCTTAAAAATATGTTTCTAACAAAAAAACGATGAATTTGGAAAATGTGAGAGAGGTTTTTTTCCATCATAGATCAAGGAAGAAAATCCTCCTTCAAGTTTTACATAGGTGTCATTATTTTTCAGAAATTTCAAAACTACACGTGCTACAAGAGCTTTTCTGCACTTCTGGAGTGACCTTGGGAAAATCATGTTTTCTCCTAGTTGGAGTGTCCAAATCACTTTATTGATAATTCAAATGAAAATCATACTGGAATATATTTCCAATGTGATATTATGAGATCAATTTGGAGTTGAGGAAGGCCTCTGAAATTTTCCTGCAACAACACTCTGCATTTCTACACCCTCATTCTACACATTTTTACCAGTCTTGCGAGAATTAAATTTTGACAAAGATAATAAACTCCAATTCTCAAACCAAATATATATTTCGAATGTAGGCATAATAATATTTCCAACGAGCTATCCTAGTCCAAATTTTGACCCTGAGAAGGCCTCCACCTGTGGTATGCAGCTGCGTTTGCGTGAAAACATTGTGCAAAATAGGTTCAGAGGGAGCATTTTGCTTGGCCACTGCACGTTTTACAAGGACGCTATGCATTTGGCTGAAATTGCAATGTATTTCTCAAGGGCATTTCATGTTTTCCAGGGACGTTGTGCATTTTCTAGAGGTGTTGCGCGTTCACCGAGTTGCTTAAAAAAATAATTTGCAAGGCCTCTAAACTTCACAAATTCATTCCAAAACTTCAAATAGTGATTCTTTATGCACCTCCAGTATGCTAGTAAGTAACATATTTTTTTCACTTCGCTTTATCAAATGTTATTTTGATGTGTGAATTATGCTTAAGGGAATTTGGTGTTTCCTTCTAATTCAAAACCCTAGTTTTCATTAAAACCTAATTCACACTTTAATTTTAGTCCCTTAGCCTTAATATACCTTTCCTCATACAATAAAACACTTTTCAACTCCCTAACTTGATATCCCATTTCCCTAAACTATCATATCATTAAAAACCCTAAATCCTAGGTTTTCATTTTCCTAGGCTCCCTATACCCTACCTACAATTAAAACCTATATTCTAAAACCCTCATAATCACTACCCTGTGTCATTTCCTTCATATTACAAATCCCTATTCCCATATCCTCCAATTTACACACACCAGACCTCACTTCATACACTCATATTCTATTCCATCATCTCCCTAGGATTTTGACACCAAATACATCATCGAAACCTAGTAAAGGTAAAATTAGAAACCCTAAGAGGGCTGATTTGGGCACATTAGCACATACCTATCAGAGAGGTCATAGGTAGGTGTTTGCCCCACAGATTTTGGGAGGGGCTCTGCCTTCTTCACCAACAAATAAGGTACAAAAAGGCAAGAAAAATATGGCAGAGGTGGACATACATGAAGAGAAAGGCCTCCATGAGAAAGAATCGGATTTTGAACTTGTAGACTTGGACACAATTGATGATGATGATACTTCCTTGATCATCCAAGAGAGGGAAACCAAGATTAAAGAGATCCAAGCTAATCTTGACATGTCCAAGTTTTTAATTACCTTTATGAAGCAAGAGAACCAACAGCTAAAGACCAAACACTTCATTGAGGAAGTGAAATGCATCAAAGCAGAAAGAGAGGAAAAGAGAAGCCAAGCTTGCTAAAGAGCTCATTGTTGATGAAAAAATGGAAATCATGGTTAATTAAGACCGGGAGTATTTGTTTGATAAGGTAAACCAACACTTGGATAAGATCTGGGCCAAGGCTCAAAAGGTAAATGATATTCAAAGAAGGACGGAAAATAATTGTGCCATGAGGAACAAAAATGCAAGGGCCAAGCTCAAAAGAGCCCATGCAACAATTGAAGCCTTGACCAAGCAAGAGGAGAAAAGGAGGCTAGACATAATTTCCGAGGTAACACTACATGCCTAAAACATATTATCAGCAATCTTCCCACAAAATTTGACAAGTTTTGGGCAAATTTCGGAAGTTTGTGAATTTCTGTGTTTTTTATCCTATTTTTAGCACAATAAAAATGTCAAATGTGCAGCACCTAGGGAGCTGTGCTAATTTTTGGGGAATTCAATCAAAAAATGGTAACAACCATTGAGCTCATAATTATGAGTACATACACGATGTGCATTTTCTAAGAATTTGGAGGTAAATTGGTCACTGAAAAATGGAAAAAACCATCAAAAAAACATGTTTTTGCCTCATTTTTCACTTGGTCGTTGCATGTTCACCAGTCTTGGAAGAAATGAATTTTGATAAGGAAAATGACCATCATTTTTAAAAATGAAGGCATATATGTAAACTATACTTGAAGGGTTTTACAACGAGCTATCCGAGGCCCAATGTGGACACTGGGAAGGCCTCCAAAAGTGGCCTTCAATATGGAGGGCGTGTTTGACGGAGGGGGTGTTTGGCAATCTGTTGATATTTTTGAATTTTCATTGAAAATTTGACTTTTATCTTGGGAAATGATGATTTTACCTATCTAATTGATGGATGTAAATGTAATTATGGTGTTTTTACTATTACCTAGGTTAAATGAACTAAATGATGTTTAATGAATCAGTTCACAAAAGTTAGGGATGAGTCACTTTGACCACCCTACACTCTAGGTTTCAGTTCAAACTTTAGTGGATCACCTCCTCCTCTGATGGAGTCGACCCTTGAGGTTGGGAGAGGTTGTTTGAGGCCTATATGATGTCATTTTTTACTCATTTTCAAACGTTGGAAAGTTTAGAATGAGATTAATGTTTCCTAGTTGGTCAAGGAAACTTTGTACTCATTTTGGCCAAGCTAATAAAGATGAGTTGCGACTACTTTTATGGGATACTTGTGGTATTGAATGTATTTAACTGTTTCTTCTTCAGTATCATATGTTTGAAAATATTGTATTCATGTTCAATTCATGTCTATGTTATGATATTTTACAATTTAGATAATCAGAATACATGTTAGCACATGCTCTGTTTTGGGTAACTGATCATATTTTTTTCATCTTTTTCTGTCAAAGAAAAATACATATTTTATGCTTTTCTTAGCCTTCTTACAAATTCAACACCATTCCATAACAATTTTCTTCGAGTGATAAGCATTGTACCTACCTTTCCCCATTGATCCGTGCAACCCTAACTCATTTTCCCTGACCTAGCTTTCCTTGACCTAATTCCTTCATCCACTGATTTCCCCAACCAAAATCAATTAAAAACAACCCTCTGCACTCATTATCTAGCCTAATAACCCTAATTTCTCCATCCCTCATAGATGTTACCGTTTTGGAGAGAGCCCTCTCTGGCTTGATAGGGCTAGCTATTGAGTCAAAATCTTGGTTTGTGGTTACCTCTGTTGGGATCTGTTCTTTAGCCTTAGAGATATGGCAAAGTGATAAAAAAAAAGTATTACTAGCTTTTTTCATGCTCACAGGGGCTTCTAGTGATATGTTTTAATGAAAAACCCTTTATATATATATATATATATCAAAAAATTTGAAACCCCAACTAGTTAACGCCTTCCTTATATACTAAATTTCAAATAAATTTATCACAGGGGCTTCTAGCGATATGTTCTAAGGAAAAACCCTTTATCTATATATACAAATATATATATATATATCTCAAAAAATTTGAAACCCCAACTAGTTAACGCCTTCGTTGTATAACGAATTTCAAATAAATTTAATGCATCCAACATACTGAACTACACCTTAGGATGGTTCCAAAGAACCTATAATGGGTAGAAAATGTTCGCATTATGGCTACCTTGTTTCCCTTGATGTCAACTTGGATTGTGATGTTCTCATACTATGTGAGCTAGGATCATATCATAAGGATGCAGAGGTGCCTCTCTAAGAGGTATCTTATGATAGTTGTAGAAGAGTTGCAGGAGGTTGGAGAGGGTCTCTAGGTCTCTCATGAAGTAATGAAATAGCATAGAAAATTTCTCGACAAAGGATCTAGGTTTTTCTTCATATTAAACTATATTCATTGGCATATAGCTATACACATTGTTGTTAAGCTAAAATTCCAATGGGAGGTTGTGCTAACAATGTGGAGATCTTCTTTGGGATGTTGTTTTTTCCTTGAAACAATGTCTATATGTGAATAAATTTAAAAATCACAAGGAAAACTATCAAATTTCCCATGGATTCTAAGTGAAAGAAGATGTTCAACTTATATTTGATATTTTCATTAATACCATCAACAAATCATTGGGTTTTATCCTCATATTATGAATGAGGAAAGGCTATAAAAAATTAATGAGCTTGATCAGTAAATATCCTCATTATTAATGAGTTTTTTTATGAACACGTGATTGCATCATGGCGTAATTGCTAGATCTAGTTAGGAATTGAGAGATCTAAAAGTATGGATATGATGCATTTACGAGTGTACTAGATTGAGTGTATGATATTAGTTTAGAGTACGATGGTGGATTTATTAGCGTTATGATTTTCTTATTATAGGTGTAATCAAGGGTGAATGTATTTCATTTCTATATGATAAATTTCTATATATGTTGTCTAACAAATGCAAGATAAAGTGCAACATTAGATCTAACTATGGATATTGTTGTACCTTGGAAGATAACCTCGTGCTGAGGAGAGGTCATTGCCCAAGACATTTAATAAGAACTACGAGGAAGACAATTTGTTGTTCCATTCTGAAAACCCCAAGAATTTTGATTATCCAAATAGTTTTCTCAAGTCTTATGTGGGAAAAAAAAATATTTCAAGGTGGCCTTTTGATGTTGAATATGATTTGAAGTGGCAATGTCATGAGACAAATATGATGGAAATATTTTAACAACATGCTACTTAGTGCATAATATTTTGTCTTTATCTTTACAACAAATATGGAATTAGCATGAAATGGTATACAGAAAAGAGGAACACATTATTAAGGCTCTCTTTACTTTAACTCACAGAAATCAAAGTTTCAAAATCTGTTAAGTTAAAATACCAACAACATCATTACTATTTTCTATAGAAGAAAAACATTTAAATGGAAAGAAAACAGGAAACACATATCATACTCAAGAAATTCCTGGAATCAATTTGAAATCTTTATCTCACCAAAAATATTTGAAAATAAAAATAAATTCTACTTCTGAGGTCCAAAACTCAGAAACCCTCACTTCTTCAAAAATAGTTTTCATACAAAATTTCAAAGGGACATCTATGGAAATGTCAACCGCAAAAAAATGCTAACCACCTAAAACTACTTTAAGACTATTTTTTCCCTCGAAAATTAAATTCATAATGAAAGTAAAAGAAAAATACATTTATACATTATTATATCATTTTACAAAAAGGCTACTGAAATGGAAATTAGCATTGGTTCACTAAGTAAGCTAGGACTCAGTTGCAGTAGAGGGTCCAACTTTTGCACTTGTTACTGTCAGGGACATCCATTCTCTATATATTATTGAGAGGTTCATATTCTAATTTGGACTTTTTACAAATATAGTATGTACCATTCTAAAATTTTTGATCCTGTTGTATGTTAGCTTTTCATCAAAGAGGGTTATGATTAGTGAGAGTAACTGAAAATCTCTATGAAAGTAGTTTACAATTGTTTCTCCATTAGAAACTATTTTTTTCTCATGTGTAGAACCATTTTTTCTCTTGTAATCCACCACCAAGGTTTCATATGTCTCCAACAATAATAAATTTTCCCGTTGGTCCCAATATGAAGGTAAACCTGCTCTCGTCCTATTATCAAAATTAGTGTTGAACTTCATCACATCTCCCTTAACCTCTGGAAATTTTCTCTCTATTGTCTTCCTACATAGATTCTTTAAAATTATTTTATTAATCTATAAGTTATATTATATTCTATCTTAGAATTTCAATTCCTTTAGCTATGGTGAGAATATTGAGTTAATAAATCAATCATTTTCCTGGACGACATATCATGTTGTTGAAACTTGTGTTAGCTGGCATCAATCAAACTCTCCAGGTCCCTGGAAATATATTTTTCCTCTACAACAATAGACAAATATTCTAAGATATTCTTCACATTATGAATTATATCATTAAAAATTATTTATCTTGCATGAATTAGGGAGATATTTTCCTTCACTTTGTCCTTAAACACTTTAACCTGCTGGGAGGAAGTATGGAAGTAATTTCTATATTTTGTAGCATTTTCCTGAGAAAAAAAAATCGCTTTCAGTCGCCTTTATGATTTTCAGTGCATCATTGTAATTTCTCTGAATTTTATTAATCTCATTTTCAGAAATTTGAACCTCAACCATTACTCTAGGAAAATTTTATATTGTATCTTCAGAGTCCAGTTGTACTAAGATAGTACACACATGGGAATCAATTCTTTGCTGTAAAGTAGAGTTCGTCTCTTTCAATTTTTCATTCTGGTCGTTTCTTTGCAACAAATCATTAGTCAATATTTCTTTCCCTTTCTCTATATGTGCTACTTATCAGGCCAAAGGATGTGGTAGTTTCAATTTATTTTGGAGCACTTGAATTTCTGTCTCATCTCATTGCAAAAATTTTGGACAACACA